>CM024613.1:44823789-45126393 GCA_014182575.1 Eucalyptus decipiens | reverse complement strand
AGTTTAGTGGTTGGATTAATTAAGTATAATTATGCAATTAGATTAAGGTAAGCATGATTAGACTTTTAATTAATCATTTTATTGATTTAATTATTTATTTAAATTAAATATTATTAAATATTAAATATTATTTAAATTAAATTAATTTTCGGAATTTATTTAATTATTAATTAATTAATATTTTCCGGAAATTATGCTAAGAAAGCCGCTCGATAAATTTCGAACCGATCGCCATGGTATGTTTAGAATATGCAATTGACAGCTAGATTAGTTAGTTGGTTGATGATTGTGCAATTGTGTGGTAGTTGCGAATTAGTTGAATTATGCAACTGATTGCTGGATTGGTTAATTGAGTGATGATTTGTGAAATTGTGTGTTGATTGTGAATTGTAAGTAACTGGGCATGTCACCTGACTAAGCCAGAGGACCCCTAACTTGGAATAGGCTGTGCCCATCGGGCCGTGATTAACCGCTGAAGCATGGCTGTGCCCATTGGGCCGTGATTGATCGCCGAAGTATGACTGTGCCCATTGGGCCGTGATTAACCGCCGAAGTATGATTGTGCCTATTGTGCCTATTGGGCCGTGATTACTGCCGAATATTGAGTAGGCTGTGTCCATTGGGCCGTGATTAACCTAGTTACACTAGGAGACCGCCAAACTTGGAATAGGCCATGCCCATCGGGCCGTGATTTATCGCTAAATATTTTGTAGGCCGTGCCTGTGGAGCCATGTTTAATAATTGGAATGAATGATTGATTGAGATTTAGTATGATGCGTTCCAGTTGTTGAGTGATGTTACTGCACATATATGAGATGTGAATTGTGCTAACATGCAGGAAGGAACTGAGACAAGGTAAGTGTTGGGATATAATACGCGGAAACGACAAGATCTTGCAATTTATGTCAACGCGAAATTGCCAGAGAAATAAACGAGAAATAATATGAATACCAGAAATTTACGTGGTTCGGTCCGAGTATCGGTACCTACATCCACGGGGAGAGCCAGTAACAAATAATCCACTATAATCAGATAATCAGAGTTTACAATTGCTCGAACACTCAAGTCTTTCCTACAACTCACTTGGATATAAACTCACGGCACAAAAATACCACGCGTTCAAGTAGTACGCTAAAAAGAAAAGATCTCAAGCTTCCTTTTCTTTCTTTCGTATAGCTCCTCTTCGGTGGACGTGCGGCATGAATGCGGCTTCTTACGTAGGGCTTCGGTGGACTTTGAACGGCAAGAAAAGAAGACCTGCAAATATTTCCTTTTTATATGTGTGCCCAAAAGGTCAAAACTTTGACTTGGGGCCCACCTCAAATTAGCTTCACATGGGAGAGAGACGCTGCTTCTTTCTTCGACATGGAGTGTGTGTGTGTGCCCAGAGTCAACACTTTGACTCTGGGCCCCCACGATCAAATTCCTTTTTAAACTCTACGTGCAGACTCCTTCTTTCCTTTAATATATATAAAGTGTGCCCAAAGTCTTGTTTTGCACGTCCGAAATAGAGAATCCAAGAAGGAAATTGTTTCTTCCTTCTTCATCCGATTTATAATCCGCTTGGGAAAAACTTTATCGACAAATTCGGTTTAACAAAACATTATCCGAATCCAAACTCGAGACATTAATTTAACAATTCTCCACATTGGCTCAATGTTTGAAGTCAAGTTATAGTGCTCATCATCCATGATGCTCTCCCAACACCCTACCGTAGGCGCTCACTCTCCACGTACGCTTGATAGAGCTCAAGCAAAACTTGAGCTTCGCCAAAGGTTTCGACTCATCATGATTGTAGGGTTATCTGTTGTGAGTATCTTTTTGATAATAACATTACCTTTAGCTAAGACATCTCGGATGAAAGTGGTTTTCGATGTTGATATCTTCGTTAAGCTCGTGATAAACTGGATTATATGCCAAATATATCGCACCTTGGTTATTACAGTGTATATCCACACTTTTCTATTCTAACCCAAAGTCCGAGAGCAAACTTTGTAACCATATTGCTTCCTTTGCTACAAAGGTTAGTGCCATGTACTATGCCTCAGTCGAAGACAAGGCAATATGATCCTATAAGGACGCTTTCCAACTAACTGCACCACCCGCTAACATAGATACGTATCCTGCTAAAGATTTGCGATCATCCAAGTCACCGTCGTGATCCGAATCCACAAAACTAGTGGTCTCACTGCCATTGCTATCCCTCTAATACACTATACCCACGTCTGTTGTCCCCTTCAAATATCTGAGGATCCACTTCACAGCTTCCTAATGAGCTTTACCAGGACGCTTCATATAGAGACTAACCATGCTCATAGCTTGTCAAATATCAAGCCTAGTGCACACCATAGCATACATAATACTACCCACGGCATTAGAATAAGGAACACGGGACATATGCTCCTCCTCCTCCTCTTCAGTCTACAGTGATAATTTTTCTGAAAGTTTAAAGTGTTTCGCTAAATGTGTACTTACAGATTTTGCCGACTGCATATTAAAACGCGTCATGATCTTCTCAATATATTTCTTTTGAGATAGATGTAAAACTCCTGCAGCCCTGTCATGCAAAATCTCCATACCCAAAATTTTCTTTGCAGCATTTAAATCTTTCATCTCAAATTCAGCATTTAACCGCATCTTCAGCACATCAATATCAAACATATTCTTAGCTGCTATCGGTATAACATCAACATATAAGAGTAAATAAATCAGAGAACCATTCTCCAATCTCTTATAGTAAATGCAGCTATCCATCTGACTTTTTGTGTAGTCTTGACTAGCCATGAAGGCATCAAAACGTTTATACCACTGCCTAGGAGACTGTTTTAGCCCATACAAAGATTTCTTTAACAAGTAAACATTATTTTCCTTGCCTAGAATAGCAAATCCCTCTGGTTGCCTCATGTAAATTTGTTCTTCCAACTCACTGTGAAGAAACGCAATTTTCACATCTAGTTGCTCTAACTCGAGATCCTGCGAAGCAACTAAAGCAAGTAAAACACGAATAGAAATATGTCTTACCATAGGAGAGAAAACCTCATTGTAATCAATGCCCTCACGTTGGGTATCACTCATAGCCCCTAGCCACTGCGACGACTTCGAACTAGCCATCGCCTCAGAGTAAGACGAAGGCTCATCTGTCTCCACCTCATCACCTATAATCAATGCATAAGCAATATCTATATAACCATAACGCACTGGTGATTTAATTTGCCTTCTCTGTCAATCTACGACTATAGTGTGCTGCGGCTTTACTGGTTGTTCACTATCACCAACTTCAGGAACGACGACCTCATTTGCAGTCTTAACTTCCGTTACCTTCGAGGTTTTTGGAGTCTCCACCTGAAGCTCCACCTCATTAATGACACCATGATCTGTCTTCTCTGCTAGTTATGTCTTAGAACTCCTCTATTGAAGCATTGCAGTCTCGTCGAAGATCACATCTCTGCTGATTAGAAAACCGGGTGATATGGGATCGGTGCACCACAGCCGGTAGCCTTTCACCCTATGTGCATAACCCAGAAATATGCACTTCTTCGACCTCGGCTCAAATTTACCATCACTCACATGAGCATACGCAAGACATCCGAATATACATAATCCAGAGTAATCAACAGGTTTCCCTGACCATACTTCTTCAGGAGTCTTCCACTAGATAGCAGATGATGGAGATCGATTAACCAAGTAACATGGTATGTTCATTGCTTCGGCCCAAAATTCATTGCCAAGTCTTGCATGCGAAAGCATGCATCGAGCTTGCTCAAGCAAAGTTCTGTTCTCCTGTTGTGCCACGCCATTCTACTGTGGTGTCCCAGGTACTGTGCGGTGTCTCACAATACATTCTTTCTCACAAAACTCGGTAAAATCTTTACCACAGAACTCCATGCTGTTGGAGAAATCTTCTTAAAGTGTTTTGAAGATGACAAAACATTTCCTCAGTCTAGTCTGAAGGTTTTGCAGACTCTATTCCTTAAAGTCTGAAGATCTACGGACAGCCGGACTCAAGACTCAAAGTCTATCCTCATTGACGAGTCTCGATCCGTTGAAGAAAGGTTATCCAAATCTAAATGATTCGTTAAGGGGATGTCCTTATCAACTGGAGAAGATCTCGTGGCTGGAGAAGACATAACGGAATCCTTTGATTGATCGAGATTGACTCGATGATTGAAGATCCGATAATTGTCTGGATATTCTTGGAAGGTTTTTCTTATGGAAACTTAGATTCTGCTTGTATGGGCGAACAGGATTGATGAGCTATCGACACGTTCTTTTAATAGCTTTATTAATCTTCTTAATTGATTCCGTCCAACGGGTAGATTGGAGGAATTCCTTTGGTAAGTGCCAACGGGTATAATGGCATGAAGGAGTATATAAAGAAGACGTCCTAAGTTGTTGAAGGTGTGCGCGATAGAAAAATTCCAAAGTCTGAAAGCTTCCTATTGTTTAGACAATCTCTTTGAGCGATCCATTGTATTCAAAAGAGAGTCAATATTTATAAGAGACCTTGAGGAGGTGTAGTAGATCATCTACGCTGTGGAATCAAGGAAGTGCTGTGGTGTAACTTCTCTTTTGATCATAGTGAAATCCAGCCAATAGGATGTCAGTGCGGAAGAGTGGACGTAGGCTTAAACTAAGCCGAACCACTATAAACTCTGTGTTCAATTTTCTCTTCCTTACTCTCTTTACTTTGATCGTATTTCATTTTGTTAATCCAGAAAGAACTTCCCTTTATCATTTTCCAAGTTTTGCTTCCGTATCTCGATTAATTGTTTATGCACCTATTCACCCCCCTCTAGGTGCTTATACTAGCTATCTCAATTGGTATCAGAGCTCATGTACTCACTTTGTTTGAAGTATTTTACTTCAGAGTAAAAGATCCATGGCTAGTATGCTGGCTCCAGGGCTTGTAGAAGGGCAAAGCAACACGAGACCTCCTTACTTTGATGGAAAGGATTACAACATATGGAAGAATAAGATGAAGGCGTTTCTAAGATAAAAAGATCCTCTGGAATGGGACGTTGTAGAAAAAGGAATCATTCCTAAAGCTGCATCTGTCTCAGAAAGAGGAAAGGACACTGTTGAGTCTAGCGAAATGAGTCAGGAGGAGATAATCAAGAGACAGGCTCTTGATGCAAAGCCAAAGAAGTATGAGATAGATTACACATTACTTATGAAGGAACCGATCGAGTGAAAGAGACCAAAGTCAATATACTCCTCGGTCAATATGAAGCCTTCAGGATGAAAATGGGAGAATCTATAAGCGACATGTTTAGTCGTTTACGAGATATTGTGAATGGTCTTGAGAATCAAGGTCAACCAATTTCTGATTCCATGAAAGTAAATAAACTGCTACGAGGACTTTCTAAGGATTGGAATCATATAAAGACTTCAATCGAGAGACCCAAAGAATCATGCCATTGTCGTCGATGAATTGGTTGGGACCCTTCAATCTTATGAAGTTGAACGAATCAATGAAGACGAAGATCCTAAAGGTAAGAAATCTATTGCATTAAAATCTAATGATGATTCTGATGTAACAGATTTTGAAGACGACATGGATGATGAAGAACTTGCTCTCATGATAAGAAGGTTCAGAAAGCTGAATAGAAAGGGAAGAAGATTCAATGCAAGGAAACAAAGTTTTCAAAAGCAACATAACAAGTCTGCTGAAGATGATGAATCAAACAAAGATATAGTCTGTTTTGAATGTAAGAAAAAGGGACACATCCGACCCAATTGTCCTATTTTGAGGAAGAAGAAAGGAAAAGCTGAAAAGTATCGAAAGGCTCTTAAAGCAGAGACTTGGAGTGACACGGAGTGCGAAGATAGTGATGATGATTATGCCAACATATGTCTAATGGCACAATCGGACTCGAATCAAACTCCGAGACCGATTGATTCGAAAGTGAATTCGAGGTAAGTAACTTCAAAATCCCTATGAAAGTTTCAAAATACATTGATGAATTATGTTTTAGTCTTAAGACCTCTCTTAAAAGAATTTCTGAACTCAAAAAGGAAAATTCTGCTTTAAAACATCGGGAGAATGTTTTAGAAGAAAAGTGAAATGCTTAGACCAGAATGTTTCCTCTCTCAATGAAAGTAAAGATAATCTTTTAAAAGAAAATGCATTTTTGAAAAATGACATTTTAAATATTTCCAAAAGATTTTCTCTGGGATCTGAAAAACTTGAAAAGATACTTTCTGTTCAAAGACCCTATTTTAATAAATCTGGTTTAGGAATGACTGCTGAAATAATTCCTTTAATCGATTTTCCTAAAGTAAAAGAAAGAATCAAACAAAGACCCTCAAGAAATGCTTACAAAAATCATTTTGAAAGAACCTTTGTAAAACCAGTAGGTCGTAATGCTCTTAGATGTTCAAAATGCAACAGTGCAGATCATTTTGAGAAAGAATGTCCTATGGTATGGAGACCTATCAATAAAGTCACGGGCAAAAACCGTTTATCAAACTAACTCAAAAGGACCCAAGAAAATATGGGTACCAAAGAAAGCTTGAGTTTCTTTTTAAATGTAGGTCACTATCAAGAGAAAGGTGAAATGGTACCCGGATAGTTGATGCTCGAGACACATGACGGGGGAGATTCAAATTGCTTCATAAAGCTTATTCAAGTGAATGGTGGAAAAGTCTCATTTGGAGGAAACAACAAAGGAAAAATAGTAGGCTTTGGAACTGTGAAGATTGGGAACCTCACAATAAGCAATGTTTCTTTAGTTGAAGGGCTTAATTATAATCTGCTAAGTGTCAGTCAGCTGTGTGATGCCGGTTTTAGGATCAACTTTCAAGAAGGTATTTGTTCAGGAACCAGTAAAGACTCTACTCAGTCATTTATGGGTCGAAGACATGGAAATATCTACCTCTTGGACTTAAAACCAGATGAGTCGCAATGCTTAATCTCAATCCAAGACGAAGCAAGCATGTGGCATAGAAAGCTTGGACATGTTAACATGAAGCAGATAGCCAAGATCTCAGCAAAGAAACTTGTTCGTGGTTTACCCGATTTATCATATCAAAAGTCTAATCTCTGTACACCATGCATATTGGGAAAGAAGGTAAGAAATTCCTTTAAATCAATAAATCAAGTTTCCACTAACCGTGTACTGCAGCTTTTGCATATGGATCTCTTTGGACCAACAAGAACGCTTGAGCATTAGAGGTAAGAAATATTGCCTAGTAATTGTGGATGATTACTCACGATTTACTTGGGTATATTTCTTAGCAAGTAAGTCTGAAACTTTCTCTTACTTTAAGAAATTTGCTAAGATGGTTCAAAATGAAAAGGGATATGTTATTTCAAGTATAAAAACAGATCATGGAGGTGAATTTGAAAATCGGGATTTTGCCAAATTTTGTGAAGAATCTGGTTTTCAGCACTTATTCTCTTCTCCATATACTCAGAGCAAAATGGAGTTGTGGAAAGGAAGAATAGATCTCTTCAAGAAATGGCAAGAACTCTCTTAATTGAAAGTAATATCTCTTTACGATTTTGGGCTAAAAAGTATCAACATCATGTTATATTATCAATAGAGTTTTTCTAAGACCTATTCTAGAAAAAAAAACCCCTATGAACTTTTTAAAGAAAAGAAGCTTATCGTTTCATATTTTCATGTATTTGGGTGCAAATGTTTTATATTGAAAAATGCAAATGATCGAGTTGGTAAGTTTGAAGAAAAGTCAGATGAAGGCATCTTCCTTGGATATTCAACTATGAGCAAGGCATACAGAGTTTACAATTTGAAGACTCAAACAGTGGAAGAATCAATGAATGTCAAATTTCAAGATTCTGCACAAAATGAGTCCATTCGGACTCATCTCGAAGAATCGAAACACTCCGAGACTCTACAAAGTCTAAATCTCAAGAAGCAGCTCAAACTTTGAAGGACCAAAGCAACAAGTGATCGTTGAAGATTCGAGTGAAGGAAGTAACCATCAATCGATACTTTAACCAGCAATCGGAAACATAAGTCCAGTCATCCCAAAGATCTTATCATTGGCGATATCAATGAAGGAATTCGCACAAGATCCAAAAGGCGAGAAGAGTCTAGTCTTGTGGCTCTTATTTTGAAACAAAACCCAAGAGCATAGAAGAAGCTTTATCCGATGAAAGCTGGATTGAAGCTATGCAAGAAGAACTCGGACAATTAGAATTAATGATGTCGGGAACTAACTCCAAAGCCAAAAGGTAAATCTGTCATTGGAGCTAAATGGGTATTTAGAAATAAGATGGACGAAAAAGGCAAGGTAGTAAGAAACAAAGCAAGACTCGTGGCCAAGGGATACACTCAAGAAGAAGGGATCGACTATGATGAGACCTATGCACCCGAGCGAGGTTAGAAGCAATTCGTTTATTACTTGCATTTGCTTGTTATAAAAATTTCAGGTTATTCCAAATGGATGTCAAAAGTGCTTTCCTAAATGGATTTATCCATGAGGAAGTTTATGTGGAACAACCACCTGGATTTGAAGACCCAGTGGAAACCGGACTTAGTATTCAGATTTAAAAAGGCATTATATGGCTTGAAGCAAGCACCTCGAGTCTAGTATGAAAGATTAAGTAAGTTTTTATTACAAAATGGTTTTGTCAAAGGTAAAGTAGACACTACTCTTTTTATTAAAAGAGAAAGCAAAAGTTTTCTACTTGTTCAAATATATGTGGATGATATTATTTTTGGATCGTCTAATGAAAATATGTGCAAGAAATTTTCTAAGACTATGCAGGATGAATTTGAAATGAGCATGATGGGTGAGTTGACCTTCTTTCTTGGACTTCAAATAAAACAACTGGAGGAAGGAACTTTCATTCATCAAGAAAAATATGCAAATGATCTTGTTAAAAAGTTTGGGTGGGCAATTGCAAGATAGCTGATATATCAATGTCAAGTTCCTTGAAGATAGACAAAGATTAAGGAGGAAAGAAAGTCGATCAAAACTGTACAAGAGTATCATCGGATCACTTCTTTATCTTCTTTTGCTTCTAGACGACATTTTGTTTAGTGTTTGCATTTGTGCGATTTCAATAGACCCAAAAGAATCTCATTTGAGTGCTGCGAAACGTATTATCAAATATATCTCATCAACTTCAAGTTATGGTCTATGGTATCCAAAAAGGGGAGACTTTACTCTTCTTGGATATTCAGATGCAGACCTTGCTGGATGCAGAATTGATAGAAAGAGTACTTCGGGTACTTGTCAACTTCTTGGAGGCAGGACAGTGTCTTGGTTTTCAAGAAAGCAAAGTACGGTAGCTCTCTCCACAGCGGAAGCGAGTATATAGCTCTCAGAAGTTGTTGTTCGCAAATTTTGTGGATAAAACAACAATTAAGAGACATTGGAAATTAAGATTCATGCATGGAGATCAACTGCGACAACACAAGCACTATCAATCTCACAAAAAATCCAATTCTTCACTCAAGAGCAAAGCATATAGAGATTCGACATCATTTTATTAGAGACCATGTTCAAAATGGAGATGTTTCAATTCAATATGTTGATTCAAAGAATCAATTGGCGGATATATTCACAAAGCCTCACGGAGAAAAATCAATTTGAAACGATTCGCTCCGGACTCAACATTTTAAGGTATGAGGAGATCAAAGTCTAAAGGCTCTCGGACTCAAACATACAAGACCTTAACCGTAAGTTAGTCTTGTACGATCATCGACCTGTAAGTTAGTCTCTCTCTCTCGTATTTTATCTTGAAAAGTTACGATTGTCAATCGTGGTTTATTGTTATCTTTAATCAACGCAATTATTGCATCGTTTCCTTTTCGAAAAAGAAGTTATTCTTTGAAATGAATATTTTCTCGAAGAAAAGTTAGTTATTTTAAAAGGCATCTTTTCACCTTCCTTTGTGACGATTCGCTTATCTCTCTTTATAGTGCTCTTTTACCCCTCTTTTCTTTACTCTCGAAAACCCTAGAAAGCATCAATCCTCCATTCCCGATTTTCTCACTTGTTTAATCCTCGAAAAAGTTGTCGTTTTTCTTGAGAAAAGTCAAGCAAGGAATCTTCCAAAAACTAAGAAAGATGTCTTCCTCAAGAAAGTCATCGAGAATCGCTAACAGGGGACCACGATGAATGGCTGAGGGGCCTACGCACTTCGATCTTACTGAAGAAGAAGTTTCTCCTGAACAGCAACCGAGTCCACAACATTCTCAGCAGCGTCAACCATCTAGTCCTCAAGGCGCTGATCTTCAACAACAGGAAGAAATCATTGAGGATGCAGATCTTGTAAGAATTCAGACGCCTGCTTTTATTTACAAGCTGTATCGCGCTTTAAAAGGAACTCATACTCCCTTGAACTATGTCGACGCTTTTCTTAAAGATAAAGGATATGGGAACGGATATATCTTTTTGAAAAGAATGGAAAGGTTGGGAATTGCTCGACAAGGGGTTCTTTGAGGAAACCCTTGCGAATATTCCAAGTGATCCTCATGACTGGGGACCGAATCCTGTAGATGGAAATGATGACGACAAATTGTATAGTCAATTCCAACCAAAAATGGGTGTGGCAGTTAATAGTCGAGGAAAAAGGGGAGAAGTGTTCAAATTGAAGGAACAAGAGGATTTGTACTTGAAATTGCTGAAGCGTGGGGTTATAAACCCTAGAAGTGTGGATTTTGACTTTCTGGATGCGGTAAAGGTGAATTTGAGGGAGAAATTTAGTTACCTTCAACTCGAGACGTTTTGCTCCGATTCTACTGAGGCATATCCTGAACTAACTGCATACTTCTATTCGAATCTTAGCTTTTTGGATGCGAATAGATTTTCTTTCAGTGTCAAAGATCAAGACTATGTTGTGGATATGAATATGCTGGCAGATGTGTTAAGAGTTGAAAGAGGAAGATATCAGCCGATCAAAGTTTCTATTGCTCGGGCCACTCTGGAACTTGTGAAGGATATGAGAACAGATGAGAAGATTACCTATACTAGGATGAATGCATTCAACATCCTGCTTCACAAGATCGTGATCAATTGTCTCCGGCCCAAATCAACCTCGAAGACTGATGTCTCTAGTTAGGAAGCGAAATTGATATATGCCATCCTCACTGGAAAAAGGTTTTCTCTTCCTCACACTATCATGTTCCACATGTATAGAGCGATGATGAAGGACGAGAGGTCAACCGCCTTATCCAAGCCTTGTAACAAAGTTGTTCGGACATCGAATATTCAGCCTCCGCAAATCTTTTGTGTTCGATCGTGCGATCATATGGTGGTAGGACTGAAGATGGTGACCAAAATGCGTCTGAAGGAACTGAGCAAGGAGTTGGAGAAATTTAAGGAGAAGACTCCAATCAAATCTCATCAATCCTCTTCTTCAAAAAGAAAAGGAAATGAGCCCTTGATTGCTTCTAAGCAGAAAAAAAGAGCTCTTATTGTGGAAGATGAAGAAGATGATGATCTCACCATTTCGGCAATAGCTTTGAAAAGGCTAAGTCGTTCTGTTCCAGACTCAATAGAACAGCGTGAGACAGAAGAAGGAGTAGAAAGAGAAGGCCAAGAGGAAAGAGATGTTGAAGAAGAAGCAAGAGAAGAAGAAAGGGAGAAAGAAGAAGAAGCAAGAGAAGAAGAAGCAAGAAGAGATGAAGAAGAAAAAGGAGATGAAGAAGAAGAAAGAGCAGTTGGCGAAGCAGAGGAGGAACGACCTGAAAATGAAGGAGAACCTGAGGAACTCTCTTCTCCTGTAGGCATGAAAATAGGGGGAGATCAAGAGAAAGGAGGAAAGTCCTCATATCGACACAAGTGAAGAAATCGTCGATCTCCCTGAGATCCAGAGGATGTTTATGCCTCTCAATTTCCAGAAGAAGGTCATGAGGTTTCAACGCCAAACCCTGCGAGATTATTCAGACATGCCATCATCTGCGTAACGTGTCTTTGAAGCTAGTACGCAGACTGATAACTCAGCCGACTTTCGCAGAATTCTCGATATTCTTTTGGAGATGCGCGGTCAGATTTATGCCTTGGGATGCGAGGTTCAATCTTTGCAGAATGCTGGTCAGGTTTCTTCAGTGTCCTTACAAGATCAAATCCAAGCCCTATCTGTTTGATTCGGGGCCAATGCCAAGGGTGAGGAGATTGCTCAGGCGAAGGAAGATTTGAAAATTTGGAAGGGATGGTACAGTCAATGGAAGATTTCCAGCTTGTTCGTGTTCCCAAGAAATCTTGACTTTGTTCCCAAGAAATCTTGACTTCATTTCATTTTTATCTCAACCTTTTCAATACTGACAAAAAGGGGGAGAGATGCAAGAGATTTGAACAACTTTAACTTTTTCTGTTTGGTTTGTTTATTTTGGATTAATGTTTGACTTTAAACTTTGTGTCTTTTTGTGTCTGGATTTGATTTTGGATTATTGCTATTGACTGCTATTAATATCTTATGGATAGTTTATCATATTCAAGACTAACCTATTTTTTACGTGGTTTGCAGATTTTAGTGTTAGCCATTTATCTCTATAAGATATGCACATATGTTTGAGATATGTTTTGCGGGTCAAAGTTGTCCAAATCTGCAGGAAAGTTTTGTCACCATCAAAAAGGGGAGATTGTTGGAGAAATCTTCTTGAAGTGTTTTGAAGATGACAAAATGTTTCCTCGAGTCTAGTCGAAGGTTTTGCGAGACTCTATTCCTTAAAGTTTGAAGATCTCTCGGACAGCCCGGACTCAAGACTCAAAGTCTATCCTCATTAACAGTCTCTGATCCGTTGAAGAAAGGTTATCCAAATCTAAATGATTCGTTAAGGGGATGTCCTTATCAACTGGAGAAGATCTCGTGGCTGGAGAAGACATAACGGAATCCTTTGATTGATCGAGATTGACTCGATGATTGAAGATCCGATAATTGTCTGGATATTCTTGGAAGGTTTTTCTTATGGAAACTTAGATTCGCTTTGTATGGGCGAACATGATTGATGGGCTATCGACACGTTCCTTTAATAGCTTTATTAATCTTCTTAATTGATTCCGTCCAACGGGTAGATTGGAGGAATTCCTTTGGTAAGTGCCAACAGGTATGATGGCATGAAGGAGTATATAAAGAAGACGTCCTAAATTGTTGAAGGTGTGCGCGATAGAAAAATTCCAAAGTCTGAAAGCTTCCTATTGTTTAGACAATCTCTTTGAGCGATCCATTGTATTCAAAAGAGAGTCAATATTTGTAAGAGACCTTGAGGAGGTGTAGTAGATCATCTACGCTGTGGAATCAAGGAAGTGCTATGGTGTAACTTCTCTTTTGATCATAGTGAATTCTAGCCAGTAGGCTGTCAGTGCGGAAGAGTGGACGTAGGCTTAAACCAAACCGAACCACTATAAACTCTGTGTTCAATTTTCTCTTCCTTACTCTCTTTACTTTGATCGTATTTCATTTTGTTAATCCAGAAAGAATTTCCCTTTATCATTTGCCAAGTTTTGCTTCCGTATCTCGATTAATTGTTTATGCACCTATTCACCCCCTCTAGGTGCTTATACTAGCTATCGTACGCCCACAAATGTGAATTAATAAAGTGCTCCCATGACTCTGGTAAAGAGGCTAACAACATCATCCCCTGTTCTTCATCATCTAGTATCTTATCGACGTTCTTCAATTCCATCAATTTGTTTTTTTTTTTTTAATTTTATCTAGGTGGATTCTGATAGACGTACATTCAGTATATCTAAATTGAAACATCTTCTTCAACATGTATAAGTGATTATTCAAACCTTTTTTTCACATAGAGTGCTTGAAGTTTTGCCCATAATGCTGCAGCATCCTTCTCCTCAGCAACCTTTATTAAGACCTCATCCGACAAATTTAACAGGATTGTGCTCTTTGTTTTTTTTCCATTAGCTCTACCCTCTTCGATGCTTTCATTATAATAGGCAACTCATCTTCACCATCCAGTGCCTTGGCCAAACATTGTGTTGTCAATAGTGCCTGCATCTTGATGCTCCATAATACAAAGCTGTTACTCCTGTTAAACTTCTCAATTTCAGATTTCCTTTAAGACATAATTGCAGTAGCAGAATTTCCAAATAATAATCAAACAAGCAAAGGCTCCAAATCACAATCAAGAAATCTAATCCCAAGCTCTGATACCAATTGTTGGGATATAATACGCGAAAACGACAGGATCTTGCAATTTACATTAGTGTGAAATCACTAGAGAAATAAACGAGAAATAATAAGGACACCGGAAATTTACGTGGTTCGGTCTGAGTATCGGTACCTATATCCACGGGGAGAGCCAACAGCAAATAATCCACTATAATGAGAGAATCAAAGTTTACAATCGCTCAAACGCTCAAACGCTCAAGTGTTTCCCACACCTAGATTTAATCCAAAACCCAAAGTGTTTAGAAATAAACAACTCACTTGGATATAAACTCATGGCACAAAAATACCACACGCTCAAGTCGTACGCCAAAAAGAAAAGATCTCAAGCTTCCTTTTCTTTCTTTCGTACAGCTCCTCTTCGGCGGATGTGCAGTGTGAACGCAGCTTCTTACGTAGGGCTTTGGTGGACTTTGAACAACAAGAAAAGAAGACCTGCAAATATTTCCTTTTTATACGTGTGCCCAAAAGGTCAAAACTTTGACCTGGGGCCCACCTCAAATTAGCTTCACGTGGGAGAGAGACGCTGCTTCTTTCTTTGACGTGGAGTGTGTGTGCGTGCGTGCCCAAAGTCAACACTTTGACTCTAGTCCCCCACGATCAGATTCCTTTTAAACTCTACGTGCAGACTCCTTCTTTCCTTTTATATATATAAAGTGTGCCCAAAGTCTTGTTTTGCACGTCCAAAATAGAGAATCCAAGAAGGAAATTGTTTCTTCTTTCTTCATCCAATTTATAATCCACTTGGCAAAAACTTTATCGACAAATTTGGTTTAACAAAACGTTATCCGAATCCAAACTCGAGATATTAATTTAACAATAAGTCCTCTGTATGGTGTGGCTAGGCCACCCTTGGGTGTATTTCCTTCCTAATAGGAGTTTAGGGGGTGAACTTGCTTAGATATTGTCTCACCTCATTGTGGGCTCAACATTTTCAGGTCCTTAGATGGCGGTCATGGAGGGCTCGAAGCCATGGAGTTTGTGGAGGAGGAGACTGAAGAATCGACAAACGTGTCTGACTAGTGGGTCATAGGACAGTTCCCTTTTTGTTGAGCTGATCTTTTGTAAACAGCTTTGTATTGTGTTTAAACCTGAAGTGTTTATAAAAGGCTTGTTTGATTGTGATTTGTTGCTTGCTTTTCTATCCCAAGCTTTTGTTGTCAGGGGTATTTGTTCGCTTCTGCATGCGTATTAAAAATGAATGGGTCGGCGATGCATCTTGGGACGTCGCATATTTATCGACCACTGAGGGATGGGCATGTGCTCGAGGATCGGGATGTGACAGAAGCTATCAGCGTGAAGAAGCTTGAGAAATCAAGACCCTGGAAGAGTGTGCGGAAGCAAATGGGTGCCGGCCATATCCGGCCATGTGCAATTTATTTGTACATTTTCATTGGTGTTTCCTAAAAGGTTTATGAGTACTACTAATTTCATGTGTGAAGGCGAACCTTGGACTTCATGAATAGAGTCAAGAACCTAATAGATCAAAACCGTTCTTCTATAAGACATTTCACTTTTTAAATGAGTCTTTTCTTTTTATGGGGAACTTCTGATTTTTGCCATCATCTAGTTTCGGGCAACTGTCTTTTTCCCTCTCAGTTTGATATAGGTTCATTTTGACACAGACTTGCCAATAATTAGTTTTATACTTGTATATATAGGGGCTCCTCCCCTCATTGTATTAACTCATTCATAAGTAAAATATAAGTCCTGAACTTTTCTCTAGAGTTTCTCTCTCTATGATCTTTGTGAGTCGAGCGAATGAGGCTGATTTGAAAAGAAATTTTCAAGGCCACACGAGTTAGGGAACGCTAGATCAATCAATCCGTAACATAAGCAACCAAACCAATAGTCCCTAGAACTTGACCAAGCAGCTTGTGAATTTGAGACTCCACTCCGGTAGTGATTTTAGTGAGAAAAATCTTAGCGCTATTTGTGTCTTTTAGGCTCCGTTTGATAACGTTTCTGTTTCTTCCAATTTCTATTCTTTTGTTTCTTAGAATAAAAAAAAATAGAAATTTGTTTGGTAACGTCAATTAATTTTTTTATTCCCTGGAATAGAAAAGTGGTCAGAAAATAAATTCGGAATAGAAATAAGAAGTGGAAAAAAAGTAATTTCTTGTTTCGAGAATAATTTCTAAAAATAAGTTATTTTCTCTTTTTTGTTTCTTTGTCGATTGCCACCCCCCCATTATTGCATGTCGCCAATCAACTTCGCTGCCCCTCACCACAGTCGATCACCGCTGCCACTATCGCCCGCTGCCTATCGCCACCCATTGTTGCTTAACGGTTGGCCGAATGTCGCCGAGCTGTTGCCCCATGCCATCGCAAGCAGTCGGCCGATTGTCGCCACCACCCGTCGCCCGCCACCCATTGTCGCCGTCGCTCGTTGGTTGGCTGATTGCCATCGCTGGCCAACCCTTTGCCCGTTGGCTAATCGTTGTCGATTGCTGCTGCTCGCGGCTGCCACCGACTACTTTCAACCGCCGTAGATGATTGTCGACGTCGCCGCTCACCACCACTAACTGCCGTCGCTGACCCGCAGTCGATCGTGGCAGTCGATGGCAGTGGGCAATGGGTGGCAGCGTCGGCGGCGATTGGCGATGGCGGTTGGCGATGGCGGCAAGCGATGGCGTCAACGGTGGCGGTAAGGAGGAATACAAATAATTAAAAGAAATTCTACATTACAAAAATTTTTGTGAATTGTACCAAACGCATTCCTATTCTTTTTCCATTCCAAGAATAGAAATTTTGTATAATTATGAAACGCGTTCTTTTATCGAAAAATTATTCTAGGGAATAAAAATAGAAAAAGACTATTTCTAAAAAGAAATTTTTTTCCGGAACAAGGTGTTACTAAACGGACCCTTAATCTCAATATTCTAAAAAAATCTTGTAAAGTCACAACTTTGTCCATTTAGACGTATGTAATGGGTGAAATCCAACTCTTTGAGCAGATATTTTTTGGCTCCTTTGAGGATAGTACAAAACATCTTTAGCACTTTTAAGTTCCGTGCATTCCTTGCCACATGAGGCAATTCATCAATTGAGGTGTGCGACTGGTCCATTTCCTGTAGTAGAACAAGCTTTCCAAAGACATGTCAGAGTGTGTTTAGTTGATCGCAAGTAAGCTTATGAAGATTCTTTAACAATTGAAAGGAACCAGTGACTTTACACAATGCTTTACGTTCGCAAGCACTAAGAATTTCAAGTGTCAGCAGAGAGCCCTCCTCGAATTGTAGTTTTGCAATATTAGTTCCATCAATGAGAAGCTCTTTCAATGGTTTTAGGGAACATAATGTTGGAGAAAACTTCCTTATCTGTTTTGAAGTTGACAAAACGTTTCCCTCCATCAAAGTCTGAAAACTGCCAGACTTAAGATTTAAAGTCTGCCCTCATTGACGGTTTCTAGATCGACGAAGAAGTCTTATCCAAATGTGAGTATATTTTTAAGGATTTGATTCGTTTGGTTGAAGATTATCTCACGGCTAGAGATATCATCTTGAGATCTATTACTCGTATTACAATTAATTCGAGTAAATTTAGATTCGTTGAATGGCGAAGTATACTTGGAAGGTTCTACTTATGGAAACCTAGATCCTGATTGTATGGGCGAGTAGGATTGATGGGCTATCTTCGTTTTCTTTAAGTAACTCGAGATCTCCCTAATTGATTCTGTCCAATGGGTAGATCGGAAGAACTCATTTGGAAGGTGCCAACGGTTATGAAGGCATGGAGGAGTATATAAGGAAGACGCTCTAGTTATTCGAGAGGGTGTGAGATAGAAAAATTCCAAAGTCTGAAGCTCCTTGTTCTTTGCTGGTTCATTTGTTGAGCATAAATTTGTACTCAAAAGAGAGATTAAATACTTGTGAGACCTTGAGAAAGTGTAACAAAGTTTCTACATTGTGGAATCAGGGACGTGAGGCTGTAACATCTCCTTTGATTCTTAGTGAAATCCAGCCGGTGGGATGTCAGTGCGGGAGAGTGGATGTATGCTTGGTTTAAGCTGAACCATTATAAAACATCGTGTTCCAATTCTCTTTCCCTTATCTCTTTACTTGCAAATCTTCTATATCTTAAGTCTTATGTTTTCATATAAGTTGAATTAAGTTGTTAAGTTTTATAAAATTTGTTTTTACACCTATTCACCCCACTCTAGGTGTTCATACTAGCACTATCAATTGGTATCAGAGCCTGTGTACTCATTTAATTGAAGTATTTTTACTTCAAAGATAAAGATCCATGGCTAGTATGTTGGCTCCAGGTTTGATTGAAAGGCAAAACAACACTAGACCGCCTTATTTTGATGGAAATGAATACTACATACGGAGAAACAAGATGAAAGTATTTCTAAGATTGAAAGATCCTCTAGAATGGGATGTGGTAGACAAATGAATCATTTCTAAAGCTACAACAGTCTCAGAAAGGGGGAAAGAAGTTGCAGAGGCTAGCGACATGACTCAAGAAGAGATAATCAAGAGACAAGCTCTTGATGCAAAAGCAATTTACTCCTTATATTGTGCATTATCTCCTGCTGAATATAACATAATATCTTCTTGTGAAACAACTAAAGAAGTCTGGGATAGACTGCACATCACCTATAAAGGAACAGATCGAGTGAAAGAAACCAAAATCAATATTCTGCTCGGTCAATATGAAGCCTTCAAGATGAAGCTAGGAGAATCTATTACTAACATGTTTAGCCATTTTACAGACATCGTAAATGGTCTTGAATATCAAGGTCAACCAATTTCAGGACCCATGAAGGTTAACAAATTGCTGCGTGGACTTTTCAAAGAGTGGAATCACGTAAAGACTTCAATAAGGGAAAGACAAAGGATCATGCCACTCTTCGTTGACGAATTGGTTGGAACACTTCAAGTCCTATAAAGTGGAGCAAATCAATGAAGAAGAAGATCCCAAAGGTAAGAAGTCTATTGCCTTAAAATCTAACGATGATTCTGATGTTACAGACTCTGAAGAACTTGCTCTCATGATAAGAAGGTTCAGGAAACTGAACAAAAAAGGGAAGAAGATTCAATTGGAAGAAACAAAGTCCTCAAAGATTTCAGAACAAATCAACTGAGGATGATGAATCCAATATAGATGTGATTTGCTTTGAATGTAAGAAAAAGGGACGCATTAGATCTAACTGTCCCTTAGTGAAGAAAAAGAAAGGAAAATCTGAGAAATACAGAAAGGCACTCAAAGTAGAAACTTGCAGTGATACATAATGCGAAGAGAGTGATGATGATTATGCCAATATTTGTTTAATGGCAAAATCAGAATTAGACTCAGACTTCGAAATCAACACAGACTCATATTCAGATAGTGAAATCTAGGTAAGTAATTTTAAACTCCCTATTAAAGTCTCGAAATACATTGATGAACTGTGTCTTAGTCTCAAAACCTCTCTCAAGAGGATTTCCGAGCTAAAAAGGGAGAATTCTACACTGAAGCAACAGGAAATTTTATGGAAAGAAAAATTTGAAAATCTAGATAAAAGTTTGATTACTTTAAAAGAAAGTGCAGACTCTCTTTCAAATGAAAATACACTTTTGAAAAATGATATTTCAAGTATTTCAAAAAGGTTTTTTATAGGATCTGAGAAATTGGAAAAGATTCTTTCAGTACAAAGACCTTACTTTAACAAATCAGGCTTGGGAATGACTTCTGAAACCATTCCTCTAATTGATTTTCCAAAAGTAAAGGAAAGAATCAAACAAAGACCTACAAAAGCCTTTTATAGAAATCATTTTCAAAAAGTCTTTGTAAAACGTGTTGGCCGAAGTGCTCTTAGATGTTCTAAGTGTAACAGCTCAGAACACTTTGAGAAAGAATGTCCTATGGTTTGGAGGCCTGTTAAGAAGGATTGGGTAAATACCATATATTGTACTAACTCCACTGGACTAAGAAAGTGTGGGTACCAAAGAAAGCTTGAGTTTCTTTTTTTAATTATAGGTCACTATCAAGAAAAATGTTAAATGGTATTTGGATAGTGGCTATTCAAGGCATATGACTGGAAATTCAAGTTGTTTTATTAAACTTAAGCAAGTAATTGGTGGAAAAATCTCATTTGGTGGAAACAGCAAGGGAAGAATTGTTGGATGTGGAACTGTAAAAATTGGAAGTCTCACAATCAACAACGTCTCCTTAGTAGAAGGACTCAACTACAATTTGCTCAGCATCAGCCAATTGTGCGACACTGGATTCAAGATCAACTTTCAAGAAGGAATATGTTCGGGAACTAGTAAAGATGTTTCACAATCCTTTATTGGGCGAAGACATGGGAATATCTATCTTTTGGATATCAATCCAGAAAGATCCCAATGTCTAATAGATGAAGAAAATCTCTGGCATCGAAAGCTTGGTCATATCAACATGAAGCAAATTGCCAAGATCTCTTCAAAGAAGCTTGTTCGTGGACTACCCAATCTGAAGTACCAAAAATCTAACTTATGCACACCATGTGTATTGGGAAAACAAGTTAGAAATTCTTTCAAACCAATAAATCAAGTTTCCACTTATCGTGTGCTATAGCTCCTGCATATGGATCTCTTTGGACCAACTAGAACTCAAAGCATTGGTGGAAATAGATATTGCCTAGTAACAGTGGATAATTATTCATGATTTACATGGGTCTACTTTTTGGCAAGTAAGTCCGAGACCTTTTCTTATTTTACTAAGTTTGCGAAGAAAGTACAGAATGAGAAATGATATGTTATTTCAAGTATACGGACAGACCATAGAGGTGAGTTTGAAAATCAAGACTTTGCTAAATTTTGTGATGAATCTAGTTTTCAGCATATGTTCTCCTCTCCATACACTCTCGAATAGAATGGAGTTGTGGAAAGGAAGAATAGATCTTTGCAAGAAATGGCTAGAACTCTTTTAATTGAAAGTAACATTTCTTCTCGTTTTTGGGCAGAAGTAGTTTCTACAGCATGTTATATTATTAATAGAGTGTTCTTAAGACCTATTCTAGAGAAAACTCCCTATGAGTTGTTCAAAGGAAAGAAGCCAATTGTTTCTTATTTTCATGTATTTGGTTGCAAATGTTTTGTCTTGAAAAATGCAAATGATTGAATTGGTAAGTTTGAAGAAAAATCAGACGAATGAATCTTCCTTGGATATTTAACTTCTAGCAAAGCTTACAGAGTATACAACAAGAAGACTCAGTCTGTGGAAGAATCAATGAATGTCAAATTTCAAGAATCTATGCAAAATCAATCGATCCAGACTCAATCCGAAGAATTTGAATCTGCTCCAGACTTTACAAAGTCTACTTCCCCTGAAGCAGCTTAGACTACAGAAGAACAACAACAAACGAATATTGAAGAATCAACTGAAGAAGAAGTTCAATAGTCTGTCAGACCAATCAACAATTGGAAGCACAAGTCTAGTCATCCCAAAGAACTCATCATTGGTAACATTGATGAAGGAATTCGTACAAGATCCAAAAGGCATGAAGAGTTTAGCGTTGTGGCTCTTATCTCCGAAATAGAACCCAAAAGCATAAAAGAAGTTTTAAATGATGAAAGCTGGATTGAAGTTATGCAAGAAGAGCTCAGACAGTTTAATGTTAACGATGTTTGGGAACTAACTCTTAAACCAAAAGGTAAATCTGTTATTAGAGCCAAATGGGTTTTCAAGAACAAGATGGACGAAAAAAGAAAAGTTGTAAGGAACAAAGTAAGACTTGTGGCCAAAGGGTATACGCAAAAAGAAGGAATAGACTATCATGAGACTTATGCACCAGTAGCAAGGTTAGAAGCAATTAGATTATTATTTGCTTTTGCTTGTTATAAGAATGTCAGGTTATTCCAAATGGACATCAAAAGCGCATTCCTGAATGGATTTATTCAAGAGGAAGAGTATGTTGAACAATCTCTCGATTTTGAAGATCCAAGGAATCCAAACTTTGTATTCATACTGAAAAAAGGTTCTCTATGGTTTAAAGAAAGCACCTCGAGCTTGGTACGATAGGTTAAGTAAGTTCTTAATCCAAAATGGTTTTGTCAAAGGTAAAGTGGATACTACTCTATTTATTAAAAGGGAAGGTAAATACTTTTTACTTGTTCAAATTTATGTTGATGATATAATATTTGGATCATCTAACGAAAATTTATGCAAGAAATTTTCTAAGTCTATGCAGGATGAATTTGAGATGAGCATGATGGGTGAATTATCTTTCTTTCTCGGACTACAAGTAAAACAATTGAAGGATGAGATTTTCATTCACCAAGAAAAATATGCAAAGGAACTTGTTAAAAAGTTTGGATTAGATAATTGCAAAAATGCTGAAATACCAATGTTTAGTTCTTCGAAGCTGGATAAAAACGAATGAGGAAAGAAAGTTGACCAAAAACTTTATAGGAGTATTATTGGTTCACTTCTTTATCTTACTGCTTCTAGACCCGACATTTTGTTTAGTGTTTGCATTTGTGTCAAATTTCAATCAGATCCAAAAGAATCTCATTTAAGTGCTGCAAAACACATCATCAAATACGTTGCAACAGCCTCGAAGTTAGGTCTATGGTATCCCAAAGAAGGAGACTTTACTCTCCTTGGATATTTAGACGCAGATCTAGCAGGATGTAGAGTTGAAAGAAAAAGTACTTTTGGCTCTTGTCAATTGTTTGGTAATAAGACAGTATCTTGGTTTTCAAGGAAGCAAAGTATAGTAGCTCTTTCAACAGCAGAAGTAGAATATGTGACTCTTGGAAGTTGCTGTTCTCAAATCTTATGGATAAAACAACAACTAAGAGACTTTGGAATCGAAGAGTCTTACACTGAGATCAAATGTGACAACACCGGCGCGATTAATCTCACCAAGAATCCAATTCTTCATTCAAGAGCAAAGCATATAGAGATTCGACACTATTTTATTAGAGATCATATTCAAAATGGAGAAATAATGATCCAATTTATTGACTTGAAGAATCAACTGGCAGACATATTTACAAAGCCTTTGGAGAAAAGTCTATTTGAATCTATTCGCACCGGACTGAACATCATATCTCTTACCCAGTAGAGTCTGGATGTGCACAAGACTCAAAAGGTAAAGTCTAAAGGTGTTCAAACTCAAAAGACCAAGAGTTATGACGGTAAGTTGTTTCTATATTTTAAACTTGAAAAGGTACGGTTATTTATTAATTGCTAATTGATTGAAATTATCTTTCCAAGTTTTCTTTACTTTTTCAAAAAGGTAGTTATCAATTTTGAAAAAACAGTTATTTTCAAAAAGGAAAGATTATTCTTTTCGAAAAGGCATTTTTAATTTTCCTTTTATGACGTTTTGTTTACCTCACTTCACTTGCTTTATATACTGTCGAGGCTCGTCTTCTTCGTTTTTACACCGAAACCCTCGAATACAAAATTCCTATTTGCTTTCATTTTCACTCTCGATCTGTCCAAAAGTTATCTCCTTTTTCGAGCAAGTTGGTGAATTCCTCCCTTGAAGCGACAATGTCTTCGAAAAAGTTTTCAAGGATTGCAAGCAGGAGACCATGACATATGCCCGAGGGTCCTACCCATTTTGACTTGATCGAGGAAGAAGATTCGTCTCCACCACTGCGTCCGAGTCAGCAACAACCTTCTCAGCAACGTCAACCTTCTCCACCGACTCAACCAGACGATGAAGTTATAGAGGAGGCTGAACCTGTAAGAACTCTAACTCCCAAGGTTGCTTTCAAACTCTACTCTAATCTGAAGAAAGGAGGAACGCTGATGTCTTTAATTGATGAATACCTAAAAGATAGAGGATTCAAGAATGAAACATTATTTTTGCGGGAGTTGGAAAAACTAGGAGTTGTAGAGAAAGGATTGGCTGAAAGAACATTTGCGAACATTCCGAGTGACCCATTCTATGGCACTGCTAATCAACCATAAGTTCTGGACAACGATGAACGGATGTTTGCTCATTTTCAGCCTAGATCGGGAGTGGCTGCAAACATTACCGATGGCTCTAATCTGTTTAGATCGAAGAATCACAAGAAGGTTTATTCGAATCTTTTGAAGAGAGGGGTGATGAACCCTAAAACTGTTGACTTTGATTTCCTTGATTCAATAAAGGTCAATTTGCGCGAGAAATTTGCTTTACAGCAACTGGAATGGTTTTTTTGAATCCTTTGCTGCTTTTTCAGAACTTACCGCGTACTTTTACTCAAACTTATCTTTCTTGGATGCAAATAGTTTTACTTTCACTGTGAAGGACAAAGAATTTTTGGTGAATACAGACACATTGGCTAACATAATTGGGGTGGAAAGAACGAGTTTCCAACCAATTAGTGTGTCTATTGCTCATGCTATTCTGTCGTTGGTGAGAAACAGGGATGTTGAAGGGAAAATTTCTTACTCAAGGATGAGTGCCTCTAACATTTTGCTACACAAGATTGTGATAAGCTGCATTCGTCCCAAATCGACATTCAAGACTAATGTCTCTCGATTGGAAGCTAAATTGATGTGTGCCATCAATACTGGATTTAAATTCTCTCTGCCTCACACCATACTATTTCATATGTATCGCACTGTGGTAAAGGATAAGGGACAACTCCCTTACTCTGCTCTTATCCCGCGTCTCTTTAGACACTTTAAAATTCACATCTCTGCACCATTATGCTTATCAACCATCTCTCCAATGGTGATTGGTTTCAAAATGGTCACAAAGATGATATTGAAAGAGCTGAACAAAGTGTTGGAGCGTATGAAGGAGAAGTCTCCCACTAAAGCAAAACAAGACTCTGCTGCTGCAAAGAGAAAAGGCAATGAGCCCATAGTTGCTCCAGTGAAGAAGAAAATGACTCTCATCTTGCAAGATGAAAAAGATGAAGATGAACTGACTCTACTAGCCTTGAGAAACTTAAAGAGTTTTGTCAGCTTTCGTGAGACAAGAGAAGAGCCAAAAGAAGAGGAAAGAGGTAGAGAAGAAACAGAGAAGGAAAAAGAACAGAGGAGGATAGAGGAAAGAAGAAGAGAAGAGGAAGAAGAAAATGAAGGAAGAGGAGAAAAGGAAAAAGAAGATGAAGAAGATGAAGAAGAAGAGGAAGGAAGAAGAGAAGAAGAAGAGGAAGATGAAGAAGAAGAGAGAGAAGGAGAACAAGATCAGGGTCAAGAAGACTCTTCGAGCCAACCTTGGCTATCTCTCTGTCTAGTGCATCTGAGATAAGAGGATCTGCATCTGTTGATGCTCATCACTTTGAAGATGAAGAAACCTTTCCTACTCCACCTGAGGGCATCAAAACATGGGGAGCTGTTGAAACAAAAGGTATTTCTTCACCTTTATTTGCTAGTGATATAAGTCGTTCTGCAGTAGACTCAGAGGATGTGTATGCCTCGCACTATCCATAAGAAAGTCATGGTAGACAATCTGCAGAAGCTCCATCGCTTCTCAAAATCCCTGAATTTGAATCGGCTGGTCCTAGTGATGCAACAGCTCAAACAACAAACTTTTCAAGACTGCTGGAAGTTCTATTGGACGTTAAAAAACAACAATATGCCATGAGATTTGAGATGCGGGATCTCAAGAATGCTTTTAAGGCCACTTCAATGTCTTTGCATGAACAGTTGAACGCCCTGAAGATTCAAGTCCAGTCTAATGTGCATGGTGAAGATTTTCAGTCACTGAAGTCGAGTTTCGACAAGCTTGAGAAGATAGTGCATTCTATGGGAGAATTCGAGCTTGTTCGCCTGCCCAAACAGCCTTGATTTTGACTCCATTTTCATTCCATCTTTTTTAGTCTTTTCTCCACTTTTTGCTGTTGACAAAAAGGAGGAGAGGATTTATGGCAGATTTGGTTGACTTTTACTCTTTTGGTTGTTTTTTGGACTTTATCTTCTGTTTGGTGTGGTTTTGATTCGGATTGGTTTGGACTGATGATGCTTGCAACTTAAGCTATTATTGATTATGATAAAGATAGTTGTGTTTACAGGACTAACACGTTTTCTATGGTTGCAGAATTGCTACTATCCTTATCGTAATCTCTAATTTTCATTTATAAGAAATCTTGGTTTGCTTAAGTGTTATCTTGCAAGTCAAAGTGTCCTAATCTGCGGGAAAGTTTTGTTACCATAAAAAAAAGGGGGAGATTGTTGGAGAAAACTTCCTTATCTGTTTTGAAGCTGACAAAACGTTTCCCTCCATTAAAATCTGAAGACCGCCAGACTCAAGATTTAAAGTCTGCCCTCATTGACAGTTTCTAGGTCGACGAAGAAGTCTTATCCAAATGTGAGTATATCTTTAAGGATTTGATTCGTTTGGTTGAAGATTATCTCATGGCTGGAGATAGCATCTTGAGATCTATAACTCGTATTACAATTAATTCGAGTAAATTTAGATCCGTTGAATGACGAAGTATACTTGGAAGGTTCTACTTATGGAAACCTAGATCCTGATTGTATAGGCAAGCATGATTGGTGGGCTATCTTCATTTTCTTTAAGTAACTCGAGATCTCCTTAATTGATTCTGTCCAACGGGTAGATTGGAAGAACTCATTTGGAAGGTGCCAACGGTTATGAAGGCATGGAGGAGTATATAAGAAAGATGCTCTAGTTATTCGAGAGGGTGCGAGATAGAAAGATTCCAAAGTTTGAAGCTCATTGTTCTTTGCCGGTTCATTTGTTGAGCGTAAATTTGTACTAAAAAGAGAGATTAGATACTTATGAGACCTTGAGGAAGTGTAGCATAGTCACTACACTGTGGAATCAAGGATGTGAGGCTGTAACATTTCTTTTGATTCTTAATGAAATCCAGCTAGTGAGCTGTCAGTATGGGAGAGTGGACGTAGGCTTGGTCTAAGCCGAACCATTATAAAACATCATGTTCCAATTCTCTTTCCCTTATCTCTTTACTTAATTCGCAGTCTTATGCATTATATTACAAATCTTTCTATATCTTAAGTTGTGTGTTTTCATATAAGTTGAATTAAGTTGTTGAGTTTTGTAATTTTTTTTTACACCTATTCACCCCCCTCTAGGTGTTCGTATTAGCACTATCACACAGTGCTTGCGGCAAATGTTTAACCCATTTACAATGGAGTGAAACTAAGTTCTCAAAGTTAGAATTGATTGTATCTAACTTTAAATGTAAAGAACTTCTAGGATCAAGCATTTTAAAGGACTTGAGGGGGGAAATTTTAGAGATGCTTTGTTCCAAGTACAATCTTTTAGCTTCAAGACTTCCAAATTCTGAGCCTTCTGCAAAAGCAACATGATCATATATTTATTTACTACTTTAACTATAACTCCAAACTAAGTAGAATCGATACCAACACACGCACGCGACACAACACAACACAACATGTCAGCACTTCTTTTTCAAAAAATAAAGAATTTCGATATTTAAGATACGTTGCAAATTCAATATGTATTTATATATATGATAAATTATTATTTTATGATTATTTTAATCAAATTGATTTGATTCGATTCACTAATAAATAAATAATAAAAAGTAGCATAGAATAAATTTACATTAAAAATATTGATCTACTAGTTGTTAATATCATTTATTGTTTTAATTTGACAAATTTAACTCCACTCCAATAATTCATAAAAATTGGAGGAAAAGAAACAAGCAATTTATAATTTGGACTCATGTGTCAGAATGTGTCGGAAGATAAGAGAAAAATATAGACTTGGGGTGAATTGTGTGTCATGGAAAGTGTGAATCAAAAGAGAATAGAATATTAGGTTTTTCTTATTTTCTTATTTATTATTTTTATTTTCATAGATATTTACATTTTGACTCTTCATTTATTGAAATTTTTAAAATTGACCATATGCATGTCGGAATCACGTGTCAGAATTCCAAATTCGCATATCGGAATTCCTGACCCAGATATCAGATAGTATTTGGAGAGTTCACCAGGTATTGGATTTTCTGACACGTATTGACCAAGTGTCAAAGAGTATTGAACACATGTCGGAATGTTGGACACTATAAGAAAGCTCTCGAAGAGTGTCGGTACTTCCTAAACTCTAAAGATAAAGTGCAGAGTACATTTGTACATGAAAAAAAGTGCACAGCCGCAAATAAGCCTTACCTCCATCAATTGTTCCCAGTTTCCACGGTCAATTTGTCTGGGCTTTGGCACAAGTTGAGAATTACCAGTTTTTCCATGCTGAATGCAAACAACTTAGATTTCTCAGGGCATCCACTAAATTCTTTATGGCCAATCAAGCCATACTAGGTCCGGAAGAAGATCCACAGTATTTCCTTCAATATCAACCTCGTCCAACTTTAAAAACCTTAGTTTCGACAGATCACAAAATACTTTAACATCGACTTTTTCAAAATCACAGGTTACACGAAGAGGCTAGTACCCTGCCAATTCGTTGAAAAAGAGGAAGTGTGAAATTCGAACAAAGATATATGCAATGAAATGATAATATAAAAGGAAAACTTGACAAGAATATAGGAGAAATCTCAGCTTGATTTTACCTTCTTTTCACGCAATGTTCTTTGGACATCTTTGTAAACTCAGCTGCTGCGTCGCCTGGGGTCTTCATCTTCTTTCTTGACAATTTCTCTTCCCAACGATTTTAGTTGGCTGCGCATCCCAAACTCATTTTCTTCTCCAATCCTTAGAAAAGACATTTTCAAGGTGACAAACACTCCTATGTGGGTTCCATCCATAGGCATCCCTAATGTAATAGGGGATTCTCTTTTCAACCCTGGTAAAGAAACATGCTATGTCAAGGAATATTTTTTGTACGTCATCACACAAACGTTGAAAGTATTTCATCAATATTGGTTCCAATATATATATTATGGCCTACATTTTAATTGATTCAAAGTCTCTTTCCAATCTTCTTCGCTCTCCCCATTCAAATATTTTCCCATCATCTCAATAACAAAAGATGATAATCGATAGCAAAAATGATTTCGCTTGACCAATTTTTGTAGCCCCCTAGGCAATGGTCCGGTGGAAAAGTGTGCTCATAGAAAAGATCAAGAACATCATTTTCATTCTTTTCTTCTTCCTCCTCCTTTAATCGGTCATTGGCCTTCAGTGAGGCTTGACCTAGTGGTGGCTAGGCGAGATCGGGCCTCGTTGGTGGCTGGGCGAGGTCATGAGGTCGGGTCCAAAATGCTCCCCCAAGGCTGATGAGGTCGTTGGCTCTTGTCTTTGGCTGGTCACTAGCCATCGTTGAGGCCTAGCGACCGGCTAGAGGAGGAAGAAGAAAAGAGGAAAGAAAAGAAAAGAAGAAAAAGAGAAAAATCTCAAAAAATTAGTAAAAAATTAAAAAGAAATTCCACGTTACAAAAAACTTGAAGGTCGTACCAAATGTATTCTTGTTCTTTTTCTATTTTGGGAATTTTTTTTTGTATAATTACTAAACACATTTTTTTGCTCAGAAATTTTTTTGCTCAGAAATTGTTCTAGGGAAAAAAATAGAAAAAAAACTAAGTTTGAAAAGAAATTATTCTTGGAATATAAATGTTATCAAATGGACCCTAAGTCTTGTACAACTACTGTCCAGTGTCCACTCTGGGCCCATTTGGTTCAATTTTGGGGAAATGCCATTGGGAGAATGCAAATACCTTTGAGGTAAAATGCTAGACTGTTTGGTAAACTATAACTGAAAAGTGCTTTAAGGAAATGCAAGACTTTTTGGTAAACATATATTTGAAAAGCCCTTTGGTGTGATAAAATTAAGTTTTTTAGTTTTAGTATTTTTAAAATTGCAAAAAGAAACAATGGCTATATAACTTTTTACATTTTCATGTCGAGAGTAATGTAAAAAATATATATTAGTAAATTTATTTAAAAATTATATTAAAAGAATTTGATTATAGATTAGATGTAAAGCTCAACTTTTGGCCTAGGGTTCTTTTAGGTTTGTTTTCAACTTTGAATAATTTTTTAAATTATTATAGTATTAATCATCTTTGTTAATTAATGATCATTCTAGTATATTAATAAAAAGTTGGGCTATTGATTGTCAAAAGATAAAAATAATATAGCAAAAAAAAGGTGAACTTATTCGGTGGATGATAAAGCGACCGATTGTGGATGCTATTTTTTTTTTAGTAAGCACCGCATATAAAAAGGGAGGTCCTTATTAAGAAAAAGAAAACCAAGTTCCTCTCATACAAATTTGACTAGAAAGAGTCATTTCATGATAGAAAAAATGGTCATATATGTCCAGAAAAAAGAAATACGTTATATTTAGTATTACAAACCTTAACAACTTTGTAAATTTATGGCAATTTCATCACGTAAACATGCCATGTCCAGAGATGCATACGAATTTGAAGCACCCACCCCTTCATTTGCATCATCATGGTCAACTGAATATCCATAATCGGGATCCAATTCTGCTTGCTCAAAATCCGTATCAGTCACGTTATTTATCCGTATATAATTGTGCAAACTCATTGCCGCTACCACAATTTACACTTATTTTTCATATGGATAACATGACATATGAGTTAAAATCCCCCACTTCTGTTTTAATACATCAAATGCTCGCTCAATTGTCAAGCGTAGCAAGAAACGGGCATGGTTGAACACTTCTCGATATCCCGTAGGTGAAGGACCTTCTCGAAACTCTGGCAAATGATATCTAACTTCTTTATATGGCCCCAAATAACCAGTAGGATTTGGATATCCAGCATCTACTAAGTAATATTTACCTACATAAATATATTGTAAATTTAATCAACATATGCCAATTAGATATATGGATGTATCTAAATCATTGACTAACATACTTGGAGGAGGATGGGGAAAATATGCGTCACGTTTTCCAATAGCTTTATAAAATATACGGGTATCATGAGTCTGTCCCTCCCAACTGGCCCAAACATAGACAAATTCCATATTAAAATTACATATGACTAACACGTTTTGAGTTGTTGTTCATTTTCGACCAATAAAACGAATTTGATTATACTTAGGTACAACCGCTGGAATATGTGTACTGTCAATAGCTCTAATGCAATCCTTAAAATATGGATAAAATTGTCGATCTTTCTTGATCTTCTCTGGAACTTTTCTATATTGTGGATCAGTTGGTTGGATCAAATATTTTTCCATATCACATACTTTATCTAAAACTAAGCTGAAGTGCCTACTTATGGTTTTCCTAGAGTGTTGAAAACGCTCTTGTGCTAATCTATTACCTACACCATGTCCTAGAATATGAAGAAACATACCAACCATTTTTCTAACATCAGTATTCCTAGATCCTCGAAGGCCATAACATGTTACTAACTCATGCGTTAAATGGTTAAATACAATCTTATGCATTCTAAACATATTGTAACACCTTATCGGATTAGCATCTTCGCCAATCAACTCTTTTAGCCATACATAACTTGTATATGTTGAGGTCATGCAAGGTTGTTTGCAAAGGGTGGTCGCTTGATAAAGAATTGTAGCTTAAGTGACTGAGATAAGATCCCATAATTCATTTTCCTCTTGCTCATGATTTTCCCTTGTATGTGAATCATCCATAACTGCTTCAAGTAACAAAATATAAAGAGAAACAATGTATTAACCATCACATATATGCAAACTATCACATTAAGAGAACACCAAATGAAAACAATTCTAACATCAAACATTAATTGAAATTAGGTTCACAAAGGTTGCAAATAAAGATCTATAGATAGAAACAAAGTGGAATGACTAAGCTTCAAACATGAAAACAATAAGATGCTAACATCCTCCTATCTACGAAGACTTGATTCTTTTCTCATCTCATATTTGAGATACTTTACTTTCTTTGCATTATCCTTTAAGCTTATGAAAACTTGTCTATTGTTTATCTTTTCCTTTAAATGAGAAATTGAAAAAAAGTACAAGTTTTCGTCTTCCATAATCTCAGGTATGGAATCCAATATCTCTATGAGGTCCTCATAAGGACCGACCAAATTGGTTGCTTTGGATGCAACACTGGTAGTGCTCCTACTCTCAACAACTGTAAGCAGCTTGTTAATTTGTGTTCCGAGCTCCTCTCTTGTGCTCAATTTCTTATCTTTCTTTCCTCGAGCTTGCATCTTTGAAGTCTGTGTGGCTCTCTTACGAGTTTGAGTTCCAGTTGGTTCAATAACAGTTTCATCCACATGATCCTCCAAGTTTTCATCAATAGACCCTACAACATTAGGTTGTGTGGTCTCCACATCATTATCAACACATAAACCTTGTGTATGATTCCATGTGATTCCTCCAGTAGCAACTGTATCTTTGAACATCATATCTAACTTTACTTCGAGATTAGGATGTATGCCTTTTGTCTTAAAAGCCTTAAACTTTGGATTAGCCTGTTATAATAAAGCATTTGCATAAGTTGTATCATTAAATGTGAGCTTAACATGAAAATAAAAAAAGAAGTAAGGAAAACTTGAATTTTACTCTCCCACCATTCATCACTCACATTAATGGTTTTCTTCCTTGAATCCCATCCTAGTCCAGTTTCATTGTAAAGCAATAACCTCCATCTTTTCCATTATTCCTTGAGGTTATCCCACTTACTCTTCATTTTTTGTTTATCATACTTTTTGCCTGTTAGCTCCTCAAACTTACTAATTATGATTGTCCATCCATCTCTTTTGTTGTTTGTAGGACGATTGCATTTTTCAATTTGTTCGATGCACAAGTTACAAAAGATTTCTACATCTTCCGAGCTCCAAAATGCCTTTGATGAACTCATCTACTAGTAAAATTCAAAAAAAAAAAAAAAAAAAAAACCCAGAAGGTATAAGGAAAGAGTCGAAAGATTGCAAAAAGAAAGGAATCTTAGCAAAGCAGGGCAACGTCAAGAGGATTTAAATAACTTTAGTTTATGCTGATACATTGAGTGAAAAGAAAACCTGTCCATTCTCAAAGCGGAATTTTCAGAAAAGGCTTTGTTAGAAACCCAATTTCAAAGACTAATTCAAAAGCTACATAAGACAAACATTAGTTCAAGAGACGCTTTCAAGATAAACGTCCAAGATGGCTGGGAAAAATCAAGAAAAAGTTGAATAGCAGATGGGTTGAGCACCTCTACAGGACTATACTTTGATCTGTTGGGCAAGAAAATTGGTAAAAAGTAAGCACAACCAAACAAATTCAACGAGCCCCCCCCAAATTAAAAAAAAAGAAGAAAAACCGAAATTCACGATGAGATTACGGTTGCAGAAATCTAAACAGAGCAAGAACAGGACAATCAACGAGCACTAGCAACAAGCAACTCTGATAATGCGTCATCATCAAGGAAGAAAGAAAGAAACATTTATGAGCATAAAAATCCAAGCTCAGGGTAGCAATTACAGCTTATGCGAGGGCTACAATGCAGACACTTCACAATCAACCGAAGTACCCTCGGCGCGCAACATCCAAAGGCACAAAATGAACTCTCAAACTCACATCCAAGGCATACCTTAATAGTCTTTCCACACTCTGCGAGCAATCTGATGACCTCCTAGATCAAAAGCTTTGAACATGATTTTCCTGATGCTCAGCTCTTCCAACGTCGGGTACTAGGTGGGTTGCTGCTGAAACAATCTCTAGAATTCCAACAACAATAATAAAATAAAATAAAAAGCAACCCCCAATCAATAACCGAGGCGAAAAACCCAAAACCCTGGTCGTCGATTCCCACCCCCAGCACACCCTAAAGTCACTCACCTAAAAATGAAGTAAGAACAACGATGTACATCTTGGAGAGCTTGTTCGGGGCACCATTGGTGACCTTGGCGACATGGAAGAGGGCGAGCTCGGCCTTGAGTTCCTTCAGCTGGGTTAGAAGGTCAGTCGCAGGAGCAGGAAGCAAAGCCGTCACCATCGCAAGAGCAGGAAGTAGAGCCGTCGCCGATCCGCAAGAGGAGGACCTCCGATCACAGCAATGGGTGAGAGACGATCCAGATGGAGTGGTGCTCGGATTGCTCGGATCTTGGATTTGCTCGCTCATCAAGAGGGTAGAAGATCCAGATCTCGCTCGCTCGTCGCGACGAACTTTGGCCTTGATGGAGTGGTGCTCGGATTCAAATCATGATGGAGTGGTGCGAGTTGCAGGGAGAGAGAGACGAGAAGAGAGCTGTTGTCGCATGATGGAGAACGCTGCAAAAGAGAGGAAAACGTGGAAAGAGTTAGGGTTTTGTTCAATATTGGGTAAAATTGGACTTTTAATGAAATTTTGAGGGTAAAATAGGCAACCAGCAAAAATTCATTAATCCTTGGACCAGCATGCCGAAAATGCTGAAATGCCCAAAGTAGGTCCCCACCTGCTTTGGGCTTTCAGCATTTCAAAGGTCAGCATTTGAGGAATGGGGGCTCCAAATGCTGAACCGAACACCAAATTTTTTTCCCAAAGGGCTTTGGGGGCTGAAAGCCCCTTGGGAAAGCTGAACCAAACAAGGCCTCTAAATGAAACGATATCTTTCTCCATCCTATGACTTGTATTCAGTTGCTGGAGAGTTTACAGACTCGGTCCTTCAAGGATGAATAACAGGGTGCTTCATGGACCCCGGAGCGGCGTACCCGTTCAAGAAACATCTAGCAAACATGAATATGCTTATTAGCTTGCCTGATTATGTGATGGTTTTGTGAAGGGTGTCTTTAATATCTTGGCTCCTATTTGAGCACAACACCATGAAGAGCAAATAACTTTTGCATATTTGCAGCACATCCATGATTTCCCATGAAGACCAACAATTGGCATGTCCCTAATCTTTATTGTTCGTCTCTTCAGCAAAGCTGCAGGGTCATCGCCTATGTTAAGAGCCTTCTTTCAGACCACACGACAGACCTGAGTCAACACTTGTTGGAAAAAATTTCTGAACGATCGGTAAAAACAATAAACTTAGACTTTGAGACGTGATATCATTTTTTTTTTTTAAAGAATTATTTGTCCAACAACATTGCTAATGGCTATTGATAAATTTCTCTAGAATACAACAAAGTCTTAATTGAGAATACCAAATAGCAATTATGGTATTTTTCAGGGTCTCTCAAGGAAAATAATCGAAATGATGGTTGTATTTTTTATTTAGAAAGAAAACTCAAAAAAACTTAACTTTATTCATTCCAAAACCAATGTACTTATCTACGTCTAAATGAACCGAGACAACCATTTGGAGATGGTTACAAAATGAATAGGTACTTTATGAAAGGTTACCTTAAAAAGAGATGTAAAATTCGTAATAAAATAATAATAAAAATAATAACTAATTTTTTTTTTTTTTTTAAAACTCGAAAAGACTTAACTTCCTTCATTCCAAAACCGACGTACTTATATATCTCTAAACGAACTAAGGCAACTCTTTGGAAATGGTTACAAAGTGAATAGATGCATTTTCAAATGTTACCTTGAAAAGACATATAAAATTCAAAATAAAATAATAAAAAATAATAATGAATTTTAAAATTTATTTATTCCAAATTTCATAACTTCTGAAAATACCAATTGAACAAATGCAACCTTTCAAAGGTTATAACACAACTAATTAAGATTAGCAAAATAACCACACAAAAAAAAAAAAAATAAATAATAATAATAATAATAATAATAATAATAATAATAATAATAATAATAGAGGATTAGTAGGTTATCTTGAAAAGACATAAAATTTCTAATAAAATAATTACAAAGAATAGTCATTAATTTTTTTTTTTAATTTTTTGTTCCAAATTTCATAACTTCTCAAATACCGATTGAATATATACAACCTCTCAAAGGTTATAACATGATTAATTAAGATTAGCAAAATAACCACATGAAATAAAAATAATAATAATGTTGACACCTAAATTTTGACCCCCAAATTAGTTATTTATTGCATTAAAATTAGGGATTAATTTTTAAGTCCTAAACAAAAATATTAATTGCATAGCATATAATTTGAGGTGCATTTGTTTTTCTTATTATTGCATTCACATTGGATTGGCGATGATGAATGGACTCGAACGAATGGTTCTAAGCTTAATAGACATGAGGATATTTGATTATTCAATGTGATATATCTTTATTTAAAATAAGAAATAAAGTAAAAGGGAATAAATATCTTCGTCAAATATTTGGAGTGAAAATTCACAATAAAAAACAAGACAAAAAGAAGTATTGTGCATATATTCATTCATGGCAAGATCTAAAGGAAAAGAGGACAAGAAAAGGTCTCACGTGTGAACGTATATCTGATCTTATTATTTGAGCAATATATCATTAGATAATATTTGATATTCACAAAGAAGGAAAATCTTGTTGTATCTTATGATATATTGAATGATATATTTGTTGTTCTAAAACAAGGATAAGTGTACCATCAAGGCACGTCCATACCCTTGGCTAAAAAGGAAAGAAACACAAAAGTGAAGAATATTTTATGGCTCTTTCTAACCTGGGTGGGGCCTTGGCTCTTTGCATATAAAGAGGGTCCTTTTTTTTGTCTTGGGAGGAGCAAACCCTCTTTCGTCTCTCAGTCAATAGGTCAACCAAAGGGTAGCTTTTTCTTTATTATTTGATCACTTGCAGAGGGAAAAAATGTTGGAGAAAGCTCCTTTATTGTTTTGAAGTTGACAAAACTTGTCCAAAGTCTAGTATGAAGACTTCCAGACTCTAGCGTCAAAGTCTGAAGACGGCCAGACTTTAGGTTCAAAGTCTGCCCACACTGACAGTTTCCAGACTGAAGAATGAAGACTTATCCAAATGTGAGATTATCTTTATTTCTTTAAAGATTCGATTCGTATAACTTATGGATGGCCTTCTAGATGGATACAACACTTATATGATCGATTATCCTTATTGGAATCGATTATGAAAATCAGATCTTTTGGAAGGCAAGCAAACTTGGAAAGTTCTACTTATGGAAACCAAGATCCTGATTGTATGGGGAACAAGATCGACGGGCCTTCATCTCAATTGTCAAACAACTCCAGATCTACTTGATTGATTCTATCCAATGGGTAGATTGGAAGAATTCCTTAGAAAGTGCCAACGGTCGAGATGACATGAATGAGTATTTAAGGCGGACTCTCTAGTTGTTCGATGGCGTGTGTGAAAGAAAAATTTCGAAGTGTGAAGCTTCCTAGTTCCTTGTTAGTCCATTCACAGAGCTCAAAGTTGTATACAAAAGAGAGAAACACATAGTGAGACTTTGTGAGAGACCGTAGAGACTCTTCATTGAAAAGTCGAGATCATCAAGCTATAAAAACTCTTTTGTTTCTTAGTGGAATCCAGCCAATAGGCTGTCAGCGTGGGAGAGTGGATGTAGGCTTGATCTAAGCCGAACCACTATAAATCTTGTGCTCTTATTCTTTTTCCCGAACTCCTTTATTTTGATCGCAGTTTTTATTTAACTGTTTAAGTTTAAATTCGTTCATAGTCAATGATTTTTTTATAAGCAAATTACTGAACCTTGCGAAAATTTGTATTCACACCTATTCACCCCTCCCTCTAGGTGTTGTTACTAGCCCTTTCAATTGGTATCAATGCTTGTGTGCTTATTTTATTGAAGTGTTTTCACTTCTGAAGCTAAAGATCTATGGCTAGTATTTTGGCTCCAGGTTTGGTTGAAGGCCAAAGCAACACCAGACCTCCTTACTTTGATGGGAATGAATACAATGTGTGGAAAAATAATATGAAGGCATTCCTGAGATCAAAAGATCCCTTGGAATGGGATGTGGTAGAAAAAATGATTATTCCCAAAGCTACATCAACCTTAGAAAGAGGAAATGAAGTTGTAGATGCTGGCGAATTGACACAAGCAGAAATAACCAAGAGACAAGCTCTTGATGCTAAAGCCATTTACTCCTTATACTGTGCTTTATCTCCTACTGAGTATAATCGAATTTCTTCTTATGAAACAGCGAAAAAAGTTTGGGACAGGTTGCATGTTACCTACGAAGGAATTGATCGAGTAAATGAAACAAAAATCAATATTCTACTCGGACAATATGAAGCCTTCAAGATGAAGCCTGGAGAATCCATCACTGATATGTTCAATCGCTTCACAGAGATCGTAAACGGCCTGGCATATCAAGGATAGCCAATCTCATGATCAATGAAGGTCAATAAACTGCTACGTTGACTCTCCAAAGATTGGAATCACGTGAAGACATCAATTAGAGAAACCCAGAGGATCATGCCTCTTTCAGTAGACACACTAGTAAGCACACTTCAATCATATGAAGTGGAGCAAATCAATGAGGAAGAAGATCCCAAAGGTAAGAAGTCAATTGCTTTAAAATCTAACGATTATTCTAATGATATAGATTCAGAAGATGACATGGACGATGAAGAACTAGCACTCATGATTAGGAAGTTTAGAAAGTTGAATAGGAAGGGAAAAAGATTCAATTGGAAGAAGCAGAACACTCAAATATTCCAGAAGAAACCAATTGAGGATAATGAAATCAATAAAGATGTGATATGCTTTGAATGCAAGAAAAATGGGCACATCAGACCCAACTGTCATATGTTGAAGAAGAAGAAAGGAAGAAATGAGAAAAACAGAAAGGCTCTCAAAGCATAAACATGGAGCGATATCGAATGCGAAGAAAGTGATGAAGAATATGCCAACATATGTCTGATGGCCAATTCAGAATCAGACTTAGACTTTGAAACAGATTCAGATTCAGATTTAGACAAAGAAATTGAGGTTAGCAATTTAAAAGTTCCTGTTGAAGTCTCGAAGTATATAGATGAACTCTTGTCTTAGTCTCGAAACATCTCTTAAAATGATTTCCGAACTAAAAAGGGAGAATTCTAAACTAAAGCAACAGGAAACTTCTTGGAAAGAAAAGTTCCAAAAACTGGATAAAGTTTTGTTGATTTGAAAGCAAATTCTAATTCTCTTTCAAAGAAAAATGCCTTTTTGAAGGAAGATATTTCAAATATGACAAAAAGATTTTCAAAAGGATCTAAAAAGTTGGAGAAAATTCTTTCCGTACAAAGACTTTATTTTAACAAATCTGGTTTGGGTATGACTTTAGAAACTATTCCTTTGATTGATTTTCTCAAAGTTAAAGAAAGAATCAAACAAAGACCTACAAAGACATTTTACAAAAATCATTTTCAAAAGGGTTTTTGTAAAACCTGTTGGCCAAAGTGTTCTCAAATGTTCAAAGTGTAACAACTCAGAACATTCTTCGAGAAGGAATGTCCCAAGGTTTGGAGACCTATTAAGAGGGATTGGGCAAAGACTATGTTTAATACTAACTCTCTCGGACTTAAGAAAATATGGGTACCAAAGAAAGCTTGAGTTCTTTTCTTGATCACAGGTCACTATTAAGAAGAAGATCAAATGGTATTTGGATAGTGGCTGTTCGAGACACATGACATGAGATTCGAGTTGTTTCATAAAACTTGTTCAAATAAATGGTGAAAAAGTTTCCTTTGGTGGGAACGGCAAATGAAGAATTATTGGATGTAGAACCGTGAAGATTGGAAGCTTGACTATCAACAATGTCTCATTGGTGGAAGGTTTGAATTACAATCTACTCAGCATAAGTCAGCTTTGCGATACTGGATTCAAAATTAAATTCCAAGAAGGCATCTGTTCGGGAATGAGTAACAACTTCTCTCAATCTTTCACTAGACGAAGGCATGGGAACATTTACCTTCTGGACATAAAACCAGAAAGTTCTCAGTGTCTTATATCTGTTCAAGATTAAGCAAATCTTTGGCATTGAAAGCTTTGTCATGTCAACATGAAGCAGATTGTCAAGATTTCTTCAAAGAAGCTTGTTCGTGGTCTTCCCCACCTGACTTATCAAAAGTCTGAATTAAGCACTCCGTGTGTTTTGGGAAAATAGGTTAGAAGTTCCTTTAAACCTGTGAATCAAGTTTCTACTAATTGAGCTTTGCAGCTTCTGCATATGGACTTCTTTGGACCAACCAAAACTCAAAGTATTGGTAGAAAAAGATACTGCCTAGTAATCGTGGATGATTACTCTCGCTTTACTTTGGTTTACTTTTTGGCAAATAAGTCTAAAGCCTTCTTTCACTTCACAAAGTTTGCTAAGTAAGTTCAAAATGAAAAAGGATATGCTATTTCAAGCATACGAATAGACCATGGAGGTGGGTTTGAAAATCAAGACTTTGCGAAATTCTGTGATGAATATAGTTTCGAGCATGTTTTCTCTTCTCCATACACTCCAAAACAAAATGGAATTGTGGAAACGAAAAACAGATCCTTGCAGGAGATGGCCAGAACCCTCTTAATTGAGAGTAAAATTTCCTCTCGATTTTGGGCTGAAGCAGTTTCAACAGCTTGCTACATCATCAACAGAGTGTTCTTGAGGCCTATTCAAGAGAAAACTCCTTATGAAGTGTATAAAGGAAAGAAGCCAAATGTCTCTTACTTCCATATGTTTGGCTGTAAGTGTATGATTGAATTGTGAAGTTTGAAGAAAGATCAAATGAATAAATTTTCCTTGGCTAATCAACCTCAAGCAAAGCATACAAAGTTTTCAACAAGAAGAACCAATCTATGGAAGAATCTATAAACGTCAAGTTTCAAGATTCTGTGCAAGACTAGACTCAACTTAAAGAGTTTGAACTTGCTCTAGACTTTACAAAGTCTACTTCCCCTGAAGAGGTTTAGACTTCTGGAGAATAGCAACAAGCAGATTCAACTAAAGTAGAGGATTAGCAGATTATCAAACCCATTAGCAACTGTAAGCATAAGTCAAGTCATCCTACAAAGCTCATCATTGGCAACATTGATGAAGGAATTCGCACAAGATCCAAAAGGCGAGAAGAGTGTAATGCTTTAACACTTGTTTCTGAGATTGAACCCAAAAGTGTAGAAGAAGTCCTGTCTGATGAAAGCTGGATCAAAGCTATGCAAAAAAAGCTCAGACAGTTGAGCATCAATGATGTTTGGGAGCTAATTCCTAAACCTAAAGGTAAGTTTATTATTGGAACAAAATGGGTTTTCAGGAAGAAGGTGGACGAGAAAGGAAAAGTGATAAGGAACAAAGCAAGACTCATGGCCAAATGATATACGCAAGAAGAAAGGATAGACTATGACGAGACCTATGCACTAGTAGCGAGGTTAGAAACAATTAGATTATTACTTGCTTTTACTTGCTATAAAAATTTCAGGTTATTCTAGATGGATGTAAAGAGTGCATTCCTCAATGGATTTATCCAAGAAGAAGTCTATGTGGAACAATCACCTGGATTTGAAGATCTAAGAAAGCCAGACTCAGTTTACAGACTGAAAAAGGCATTGTATGGACTGAAGCAAGCACCTTGAGCCTAGTGTGAAAGGTTAAGTAAATTCCTAATCCAAAATAGTTTTGTAAAGGGAAAGGTAGATACTACGTTCATAAAAAGAGAGAGTAAAGATTTTCTGCTGGTTCAAATTTATGTTGATAATATTATCTTTGGATCCCCTAATGAAAATCTATGGAAGAAATTCTCTAGATGTATGCAGGATGAATTCGAGATGAGTATGATGGGTGAGCTAACATTGTTTCTTGGATTGCAAGTTAAACAATCAAAGAAAGGTATCTTTATTCACCAAGAAAAGTATGCAAAAGATCTTATCAAGAAATTCGGATTGGAGAATTGCAAAAAGACAAAGACACCAATGTCAAGTTCTTTGAAGCTGGACAAAGATGAAGGAGGAAAAAAAGTAGACCAAAAGTTTTACAGGAGCATTATTGGTTCGCTTTTGTACCTTACTACATCTAGACCTGACATTTTGTTTAGTTTTTACATCTGTGCTAAACTCTAATCATATCCCAAAGAATCTCATTTAAGTGCTGCAAAACATATCATCAAATATGTTGCAACCACTCAAAAGCTAGGTCTATGGTATTCCAAAGAAAGAGACTTTACTCTCCTTGGATATTCAAACGCAAATTTAGCAAGTTGTAAAGTTGATAGAAAGAGTACTTCTGGTACTTGTCAACTGTTGGACAACAAGCTAGTGTCTTGGTTCTCAAAGAAGTAGAGTACTGTAGATCTATCAATAGCAGAAGCAGAGTATGTGGCTCTTCGAAGCTGTTGCTCTCAAATTTTGTGGATAAGACAATAGTTAAGAGACATTGGAATTGAAGAATCGTGCACTGAGATCAAATGCGATAACACCAGTGCTATTAATCTCACGAAGAATCCAATTCTTCATTCAAGGGCAAAACATATAGAGATTCAACATCATTTCATAAGAGATCATGTTCAAAATGGGGAGATTATGATTCAGTTCACTGACTCGAAGAATCAGCTAGAAGACATATTCACGAAACCTTTTGGAGAAAAATCTATTTGAGTCTATTCGCACTAGACTCAATATTATGTTTTCTACCGATTAAAGTCTGAAGATAGTCAGACTCAGAATGTCCAGAAATCTCTTCTGTAAGTTAATCTCTCTTCAATGTAGGTAATGTAATTTTAGAATGAAAATTTCAAAAAGGTATGTTGATATGTGAATCGTTACTTGCTTATTTTATTTTTAGAAATGATCATTTTCGAGTTTTTGAATTTTTGGCAGTTTTTATTTTTGAAAAAGGTAGTTTTTATTTTTCCTTATGACGATTCGATTATCCCGTTTCACTCTCTTTATATACCGTCTTGTTTTTCTTCTTCATTTACGATTTCTCAAATCTTAGAATACAGACTCTCTACTCTCACTCTTCTACTCTCAAGTTTGTTCTACAAATTTTCATCTTTTTCAACCAAACGTGTATGAAAAATCCTCCTTGACTGAGAAGATGTCTTTCTGAAGGAAGTCGTCACAGATCTCAAGCAGGGGACCACGGAATGTGCTTGAGGGTCCTACACATTTTGACTTGACCGAGGAAGAAGATTCTCAACAACAAAAACAACAACAACAACAACATTCTCCACAGTGTGCCACTCAATATCCTCCGCACCAACAAGTGGAAGATGAAATCATCGAAGATGTCGATCCAGTAAGAACGTTAAAACTCTAGTTTCTTTTTAAACTCTATAATCAGTTGAAGTAGGGTGGTACCGCGATGACATTTATTAATGAGTTCCTAAAAGAATGAGGATATAGTAATGAGACCATGTTTTTACGATTAATGGAAAGATTAGGCATTGCGTCTGAAGGAACAACATATATGACATTTGCTAATTTTCCAGTTGATCTGTGTTTTAGTTCCTTTAATCAACCAAAGGTGAAGGACGATGATGAGAGAATGTACTCGAATTTTCAGCCTAGAATGGGCGTTGCTGCTAACGTACAGGGTGAAGGAAAAAGTGTTTTTTGCTCTAAAGAGCACCAAAAGGTTTACTCGAAACTATTGAAAAGAGGGGTGATGAACCCTCAATTAGTGGATTTCGATTTCCTTGATTCGATAAAGGTGAACCGGAGGGAGAAGTTTGCTCTCCTTCAACTTGAAAAATTCTGTTCTAAAACTTCTGGTGGTTGTCCTGAGTTAATTGCGTATTTCTATTCGAACTTGTCATTTATTAACACGAATAGATTTCAATTTACTATGAGGGATAAAGATTACATGGTGGATGTGGACACATTGGCTGATGTTATTGGTGTGGAAAGAGGTAGCTTCCAATCAATAAATGTGTCTGTTAGTCATGCAACAAGTTTTCTTGTGAAGGACAGACTTTCTGAAGGCGGCATTATTTATGCTAGAATGTTTGCCTCAAATATCTTGTTGCACAAGGTCGTGATCAACTACATCCGACCTAAGTCAACCTCGAAGACAGACGTCTCTTGCTCTGAAGCCAAACTGATGTTTGCCATAAGTAACGGAATGAAGTTTTCTCTGCCCCACAATCTTGAGGCACATGTACAAGACTGTTGTGAAAGATAAGGGATGGCTCCCTTACTCTGTGCTAGTCACTCAACTTTTCTGACATTTCCAGATTCAGTTTCCAGCCTCTCTCTGTGTTCGAACGATTACTTCCATGGTGGTGGGATTGAAGATGGTATCTAAGATGAGCCTCAAAGAACTAAATAAGGCAATTGATCGCTTGAAGGAAAAATCCCCAAAGAAAACAAAATAAGACTTTGCTGCGAAGAAAAGGAAAGGGAAGGAGCCTATGAGTGAACCTGTCAAAAAGAGAAGATCTCTTATCCTACAAGATGAAGAGGATGAAAATGATCTCACTCTCTCTACATTTGCCTTGAAAAATCTTCAGAGTTTTCTTAGTTTTGAGCAGCCGCGAGACAAAGAAGACAGAGAAGGAGGAGACACAGAACAAAGAAGAGAAGAAAGAGAAAGAACATAAGAAAGGGAAGAAAGAGGAAGAACAGAAAGAGAAGAAGCTAGAGAAGAAGCAGAAGAAGAAGAAGAGGGTCATGATGACTCTTTTGAACCCACTTTTGCAATATCCTTGTCAAAGGATTCTGAGAAGACTAGGAGTGGAACTGCAGGAGATGCAAGAGAAAAAGAACATCGCTTTGGTGCTGATGCTGAGAAAGAACAAGAAGATGATTTTCCTTCTCCACCTATAGCTACGGAAACAAGGGGAGTTCGTGCGGAAATAGATACTTCTTCTTCTCCTATTTTTACTAATGATGATGTCAGTCGCTCACCTACCGATCCAGATGATGTCTACGCCTCACACTTTCCTGAAGTTGATATTGAGGCATCCTCTCCAAGTGTTGGTGATCAACGTGCTGATGTTCCCTCACCTCTCAATACTCCTGGAATTAATTTGGCTAGACCTAGTGAATCAACATAACCAATTGTAGACTTTCAAAGGCTGCTAGAACTCCTCCTGGAGTTAAAGGCTCAGTAATATGGAATGGAGTTTGAAATCAGGAATCTCCAATCAGCTATGAAATCTACTTTAGACTCTCGGCATGAGAAGGTGCAGGCTCTTACCGTTCAAGTTCAAACTCTACAACAGCAGATTCAAGAGACTGCAAAGGCTACAAAAGTTGAGAAGTTGAAGGAGACGGTGAAAAAACTAGAGGAGATAGTTCATTCTATGGGGGATTTCCCACTTGTTTGCATCCCCAAACAACCTTGATTTCATCAAATTTTTTTATACTTCTCCACTTTTTGCTGTTGACAAAAAGGGGGAGAATGTGCAGATTTAACACTTTACTTTACTTTTGGTGCTATTGGACTTTTCTTTGATTGTTGTTTTACTGTTGAACCTTTGTTGATTGGTTGTTGAACTTTTTAACTTAACTCTTGCAGCAACTTATTTTGGTGATACTAATTATGGTTGGATAGTTATTTGTCTTATCTTTTCAAGATTAACATGTTTTCTCTGATTGCAAAATCGATGCTATCCAGATCCTAATCAACCTATTTTTATAAGATATCAGTATTGCTTAAGAGTTTTTTGCAAGTCAAAAGTTCTTAAATCTGCACTAAAGTTTTGTCACCATAAAAAATGGGGAGATTGTTGGAAAAAATTCATTTATTGTTTTGAAGTTGACAAAACTTATCCAAAGTCTAGTATAAAGACTTCCAGACTCTAGCATCAAAGTCTGAAGACCGCCAGACTTTAGGTTCAAAGTTTGCCCACACTGACAGTTTCAAGACTGAAGAATGAAGACTTATCCAGATGCGAGATTATCTTTTTTTTCTTCAAGGATTCGATTCGTATAACTTATGGATGGCCTTCTAGATGGATACAACACTTATATGATCGATTATCTTTATTGGAATCAATTCTGAAAATCAAATCTTTTGGAAGGCAAGCAAACTTGGAAAGTTCTACTTATGGAAACCAAGATCCTGATTGTATGGACGAACATGATTGACAGGCTTTCATCTCAATCGTCAAATGACTTCAGATCTCCTTGATTGATTTTGTCCAACGGGTAGATTAGAAGAATTTCTTAGAAAGTGCCAACGGTCGAGATGGCATGAATCAATATTTAAAGTGAACTCTCTAGTTGTTCGATGGCATGCATGAAAGGAAAATTTCAAATTTGAAGCTTCCTAGTTCCTTGTTATTCCATTCACATAGCTCAAAGTTGTATACAAAAGAGAGAAACACACGGTGAGACTTTGTGAGAGACCAGTAGAGACTCTTTACTGAAAAGTTGAGATCATTAAGCTGTAAAAACTCTTTTGTTTTTTAGTGGAATCCAGCCAGTAGGCTATCAGTGTGGGAGAGTAGACGTAGGCTTGATCTAAGCCAAACCACTATAAACCTTGTGTTCTTATTCTCTTCCCTGAACTCCTTTATTTTGATCGCAGTTTTTATTTAGCTATTTAAGTTTAAATTCGTTCATAGTCAGTGATTTTCTATAAGCAAATTATTGAACCTTGCGAAAATTTGTATTCACACCTATTCACCCCCCTCTAGGTGTTGTTACTAGCCCTTTCAAAAAGAAGGGACACATGAGAGAGAAAGGAGGCCTTCTTCTTCAGTGGGTCTTCGAACGCCATTGCCGACACTCGCAACTCGCTACCGCTCCCATTCTTCCAGCGAGCTCCGCCCCTCGATGCCCACTACTGTTCAGCCTCCAGCGATGCTGCTTGCTCACATCATTCTCAGGTGTCCCTTTCAAAAAGAAGGGACACATGAGAGAGAAAGGAGGCCTTCTTCTTCAGTGGGTCTTCGAACGCCATTGCCGACGCTCGCAACTCGCTACTGCTCCCATTCTTCCGGCGAGCTCCGCCCCTCGACGCCCACTACTGTTCAGCCTCCAGCGATGCTGCTTGCTCACATCATTCTCAGGTGTCTCTTTCAAAAAGAAGGGACACATGAGAGAGAAAGGAGGCCTTCTTCTTCAGTGGGTCTTCGAACGCCATTGCCGATGCTCGCAACTCGCTACTGCCCCCATTCTTCCAGCGAGCTCCGCCCCTCAACGCCCACTGCTGTTCAGCCTCCAACGATGCTGCTTGCTTACATCACTCTTGCCGCCGCCCACGCCATTGTCCCTGCTGCACCATGACTGAAAGGCCTGCCGCCGCTCCCTGGTCCACAACGAGACGCGTCGTTCTTGCTGCCCCACGATGGGCCCAACCACCGATGGCATCACCACTGCTCGCTGTCCCCATGCAAGTCTGCCAGCCCTCCCTCCTGAGTTGCTGCGCCTGAGCTGCCTCCACAAAGCCGCGACGAGCTTGACCACGAGCCGCTGTTGCGTCCCTACTTTCTGCAATAGTCGTGCTATGGTCCCAACAAATTCCAACCACCCGATATAGCAATTCCAACGATCGCTCGCATGGGTGCCAGGGGCTACAATTGATGCAAGAAAGACTAAACTGAAGAGCAACCTGTGAAAGGAAGAAGACAAGAGTTGCCGTTAGCTGCAACCAGTTTCTAGTATCGATCCGCGAAGGCCACACCATGAATCACTAGTGTCAAAATCCCACGAAGCCGCTGGTGATTGCCTCCCCACAACGAGACGGTCCCACCTTGGCCGTGTATACCGTCCGTGATCCACCGCGGTGAGGCATTTCGATTCCCATGATCCGTCGTTCATTTGAATTTGGAAATGTCATTCGTGCGATATTGTGAATTAGGTAAGAATTTCGATTAATTCGATTTTCATATATCTGTCACTTGATTCATAAAATTGTGATCTTATGTACATGTTTAGTCGATATTGCCATATCAAGAAAAGGTTCTTTTGAATCCCCGTGAATTAGGAAATTTCCCTAATTTCACAACATGCACACGATTAACAGTTCAATTTCATGTTCGAAATATGACTCACAATCACATGAGAAAATCATCTATCTGATCTCAAGTCTGAGATATGATTTGCGATTTTGTTGGAAATTAGTCAATATGATCTCACGTGCGAGATACGATTCATCAATTGATTTAAAAAAATTAAGCGGACACGAGTGATATTTTGCTGCTGCCGTGTTGTTGTTGTTGTTGTTTTTTTTTTTTTTTTTATGCCTTTGCTTGAATTGATTTTACCTCCATAAAAGAAAATCCAAAAAAATAATAAATATATGTGAGTTGTTTTAGGTTCATGCTAGAATATTGCTTGTTTTAGGATAGTTTGCATACTCAAATTAGGCAATTTATTTATTCCGAATTTTTGAAATAAAAAAAACCATTACTTTAGGATGTTTGATTTTCTTTTTATTAATTTAGATTGCATGTTCAATTAATAGCTAATTTTAATTTCGAATTTTATATAAAAAAAGGAAAAGAAAACATAAAAAAATATCATGCATGTGTCACCTAGAGTTAGGTCATTCCTTGCACGTCATCTAGTCATTGCATGATTAAGATCATTTATACATGTGACATATTAGGATAGTTTCATTTAATATTTACCCATCATTAGATTAGGCCATTTAATGTAGCGTGACATAGAGTTTACGTATTAGCTTTATTAATCATATGTCGCATGTCATGTTAGCATAGACATATTTTTGTGCATCATTACAATTGCGTTGCATGTAGATTATGTTAAATTAAATTAGAGAAAATCCTAAGAAAAAATTGAGTGATTGTGTGTTAATTAGAAATCATATTTAAAATTGTTGATTTGAATTATGACCCAACATTATAGATGTTTTCGGTGCTATGAGATAAGTATTGCAATTTATTTATTATTTTATTGGGTGTTAAATTGATAGAATGCGCACCCGCATGGTCTTCTCACATGTTAAGGAGTAATAAAACGAATTAAAGCAGCTTGATAAACATTTTTTCATAAAAAGACTAGTACCGAAAGGACATTAGAGAAATCTGGTGTTACCAAGTCCCTATGTCCAAATTCTTTGGTTCGTAGGAGTAAAATAATTCTCCAACTAATTTACTTAGATGTCTAATCAACCTATTTTAAACTAATTAGTGGCGATTCCTAGATAAAATTCATTTGCATGCTAAAAACTTAAACCTAAGTTGTGAATTAGTATGGACTTGGGAGAGCCTGAGCTAAGTTTACACTCAGTAATTCATTAGCCAAACCCTAAATGATTCAGCCAAGGTTAGGTTGTGAAAAATAATATAAAGAGCAAAATAACCACACGAAATAATGATGATGATAAATAGAGGATTAGGGCTTATTATAATTTGCCTAATTATCCACACAGATGCATGTGGACATTGTGATGTCTAACTCACAGACCATTCTCTTCTTTCGGACAAATTAGAAGACATTCACATTTATAAAGTAGCCGTCCTTAAACTGTTTTGTCTGAACTCTGGAATGTAAAACTTGAGGGTATTTTCTCATGGGCAGGGATGATTAAGATACACTCAAGAATTAAGGGGCTCTCTCAAGTGGGGAGGGTAGACTCTGTTGGAATATAATCCAAAGAAAGCAAATTGTTTGTTGTAATTAGAACATCAATGTAAAGAAGACGATGACAACTTTATAATATCCTTCTTTTTATGTAAACTTACAAATCTTGGAGAAGAAGAAAATAAGATATCACTGGAACAATGACATAAAATTGGAGGTAAAGTACAGATTTCCGAATCTTTTTTAGGTGATTAGTTCTTGCCAATGGTGCTCCGCAGATTCACGAACTATATCTCCCAATATACAACACCTCGAACCTGTTTGGATTAGTACTATGCAAATAGGACTCAGTTGAACCATTCAATTAAACCAGCACACTCAGAAAAATCAAAAGAGTAGAAAAGTCTTTCAAATCTCTTTTGGAATCGTTGTTTCGAATTGTTCTATCGAAAAACCTTTTTAATAAAGTTCTATGCTCTTATCTATTTATAGAGCTTTAAAGTTCACGTACAGAAGAGATACACGAATTAAATAGACGCATGTATCCAAGAAATTCATGAATCAAGAGATACGTGAATCCAAGATATTCATGAATCTAGAGACGCGTAAATTCAAGAGATTCGTGAACTCAATAAATTTATGAATTAAAAAGATAGGTGAATCTAGAAAATTCATGAATTCAATATATATGTGGACAGAAAAGACGTATGCTTTCATTGATCCATTAATGATAATTATAACAGACTCCACTGCAACTTCTTTAGAAGTTGTTTGAGGAATTGGTAGGCTAGTATAGTAGCCGCCTGCGCTGGTGAAGGTGGGAGAGGGAGGTGAAAGCACTCTTGTTAGGTTGACCTGTGCTTCGCACAGAATCTTTCAACTGACTGGTCGACCTATTATCCCTAGTTGAAAGACACTATGCACTTCCTTCCAACTTTCCTAAGTGGGATAAAGAAAAGCATCATTTGTTTGTTTTATAAATAAGCAACCAACAACACTTTCATGAAGGCGTATGTGCCTCAAAAGCATCATAGTCCATAAGAAAACGCATCTCCAGTAGAAATTGCTTGGAGACAATGCAAGTCCGCCTTGTTTCCACTTAAGGCCATCACTTCACATTCTAGAACATTTTCAGCAATGTAATAAGCTCTTGCTGTCACTTCATATTCTTCGTCCAGCAATATGGATATATATTATGGATTATGTGGAATACTGATGCCCTAAAAAAAAAAAAAAAAATCTCAGTCGGATGCTAGGCATGTTTTTATTTACAACTAGAACAACAACCTCCATTCCTAAACCAAAAAGAGCACCTAGACGGCACATCTCTGAAGGTTAGGACCTTATTGAATGTTCAACCCACTAAATGCATGAGGGACAACTTTCCTTTGATATCATGGGTCACGAGTGAATTCATGAACTCTCAAACAAAACAATTTACAAGAAAGTGACTATTGACAAACCAACTACTGTTGGAAGAGTATGGCTTCTAATCAATAGAGCAATCAAGTCGAATTTTGAGGCGCAATATTACTTTCTTTAAGGATTTATTTGCCTCAAAATGTTGCTAATGGTTATCGGCAAATACCCTCCAGGATACAACAAAGTCTCAAATAAGAATACTAAATAGCAATTATAATATTTCTTCAGGGTCTCTCTAGGAAACAATCGAAAAGATGGCTGTAGTTTTAGAAAGAAGACTCGAAAAATGATTTCATACCCATTCACTCAAAACTGACATAAATATATATAGGTCTTAACTAACATAGGTAACTCTTCGCAAAAGATTGCAAAGTGAACAAATGTACTCCTTTGAAAGAAGTTGCAAAATGAACCAAGGTGTCCCTTCGGAAGAAGTTGTAAAATGAACAAATGCAATCCTTTAGGGAATGTTGCAAACAAGACAAGTACAATTTCCAAAAGTTGTCTTAAAAAGACACATATAAAAATTCGAAGTAATAAAATATAAAAAATATTATTTTTTAAATAAATAAAATTTCGAATTTTCATAATTTCCAAAAATACATAATAAACGAAACAACCTTTGAACTAATAAAGGTTAATAAAATAACCATAAAAAATAATATAAAAATAAAGAGGTTAATGCTAATTAAACTGCGGGCACGCAAGCGGGCAAAGTGTTTAGTAACCATCATAATTGCGCCAAAATTGCACAATTATTTGTGCATCCGCACGCAAATATTATGAGATATAGCCCACACCCAACCTTTCTTTAAACACACTAGAAAATGCTCACACTTAGAAATTGGCCTACCTCCTCCCAACTTTTATATGTAGGACAAGAAAAAGCACACTTAGTTTGTTTTACAAAGAAACTTCCAACAATCCTCCACTTTGTTTGTAAAACAAAGATTCCAAAAGAATAAAAATTTTAAAAAAACCATACAGCCAAAATTTGGTGAGATTAATATGCATATATAAAGGTCTTTTTCGAGTTAGACTTTTACTTAGTGCAAGTATCTCAAAACCCTATTAAAATAGCAAGTGGCTTGGCTTTAAACTTGTACTTTCAAGTAATAGAATTGGACATATTGCACATATACTAACCTCTTGTTTCGGCGAGAAGTTCTATATTAATTCGTACCATATGGCCTTGTGTTTGATCCTGTATCATGAGCTTTCTAAAAAGCAATCATAACTTTCATAAGAAGCAATACCACTTCTAAGCTAATATAGGTGAAGTATCTATAATGTGTTTCCGTTACTATTAACACTTTATAAAATTGTACTATGCTTCATTAATAATTTAATTCAACCTACAAAACGTAGTAGACGATACTAACTTCTCATATCAAGGTTACGTCAGTGTCAAACAATCACACTTAGTAACTTGTTCTTACCTATTGAACCTTGTAATTAGTGTTGTTCTAGAAAAAGGTCGGGTTATTATTACTAGTGATTTCAATTAAAGGGTTTCAGCTTCATTTCTTGTGAGGTCATTGTTATCATGTCTTTTGGTAAGGCCTTTATCAAGGGATTAACTAGATCATTACTTGACCTCACGTAGATAATTGTTATGGTACCATCTTTAATCAATTGTCTCACAAATTCATGCCTTAGGCTAATATATATATATTTATCATTATATGTGTTACTATAAGCTCTTGTTAAAGTGGCCTAACTACCACAATTGATAGAAATAGGAAGCATAGGATTAGGCCATATTTTGATATCTAATAACAAATTCCTAATCCATTCAACCTCTTTCCAGTTGCCGCTAAAGTAACAAATTATATTTCCATCGTTTAAGTTATATATGTTTGTTTCTCATCTCCACCTAGTGTGAAAATCCATCCAGAAGTGGAATGCTCATCTCTTAGACTTGTAATATAATTAGCATCGGTGTATCATTCGAATACAGCTAGATAATTATTATAGAATAATATTAAATTTTTAGTTCTCTTAAGATAACCAAAAATTCTAGTAATAGCTCTCCGATGTTCTATATTTGGATTACTAGCATACCTACTCAACTTGCATACATAATAAGCAATATCAGGTCTTGTACAATGCATCGCATACATTAAAAACTCTATAACACTCGCATATTTAAGTTATGCTACCGTTCTACCAGTATTATAACATAATTTAATACTAAAATCAAATGGAGTACTTATTTCCTTGAAACCAAGATATTGAAATTTACTTAATAATTTTTCAACATAATTGCATTGGCTTAAAGAATAAGTTTCTTAACTTTAATACCTAAGATAGTATCTACTTTATCCAAATCCTTCATTTTAAGCATGGAAGTTAGATACTTCTTATTCTCAATAATTCTAGTTATGTTCGTTTCAAATATAAGCATACCATCAACATATAAGCACACTAAGACACCAGTCTTTAGTGAATTTAGAGTATATACACTTATCAGCACTATTGTGGATGAAACCATTAGACAATATAACCGAATCAAATTTTTCATGCTACTGCTTAGGAGCTTGCTTAAGCTCATAAAGAGATTTAATCAATTTACATACTTTTCTTTCATTTTCAGGAGGAATGAAACCCTCTGGTTGTTCTATGTAAATTTCCTCATTCAAGTCTTCATTCAAAAAAGTAGTCTTGACATCCATTTGATGAACTCAAAAATCATAAATGGAAGTTAGAGTAAAAAGAATTCGAATAGAAATTATACGTAGAATAGAAGCATACGTGTCAAAATAATATATTACTTCTTTTTGTTTATACCCTTTGGCCACAAATCTAGCCTTAAAAGTTTGGATAGAACCATCAAAATAATATTTTCTTCTAAAAATGCATTTGCACCCAATACGCTCAGATCCTTTTAATAAATCTACTAATACCCAAGTATTATTGGACATAATTGAGTTTATTAATCATTTATAGCTTTTTTTTCCAAAAAGAAGCACCTCTAGAAGATACAGTATCATCAAAGCTTTTAAGATCGTCTTCTAAATTTAATACTAAAAGATATTTATTTACCATGTTATTATTTATGTCTCCTTCAATAAGAAAAAACATAAATAATAAAATCAAGACCCAAGTTTTTTAGTTTCATAGCTCTACTACTTCTCCTTGGTTCAATTATGTTTTTAGAATCATTTGTTTCTTTCTCTTGAGAATCTACTTGAGATTCCATAGGTTTTGAATTATTTTCAATAATTTTAGAACTCGTAGAATATTTATTCTCAAAAAATTCAACGTCTCTCGATTCTACAATGACATTAGACTCTAAGTGAAGAAGTCTATAAGTTTCACTGTTTTCAGCATATTCAACAAACACACTTTTGATAACTTTAAGCCCAAGTTTGGTTCTCTTGGGGTTTGGTACTCGGTAGTACGCCAAACACCCTCACACATTAAGGTATGATAAATTTGGTTTTCTATCTTTTCATACTTCATAAGGGGCATGTCATTTTTCTTGAAATGTATTTTATTATGAATATAACGTGCAGTAAGCAATGCTTCTCCTCAAAGATTAATTGGTAGCTTTGAATTTGAAAGCATAAAATTAATCATTTCTCCAAAAGATTGATTTTTCCTTTTAGACAAACCATTTTGTTGTGGAATATATGGTGCCAAAATTGGTGAATAATACCATGTTTTTCACAAAATGAAGAGAATTCATTTAAGAAATATTTTCCACCTCTATCTGAACGTAGAACTTTGATTTTCCTTTCTAACTGATTTTCTACTTCAGCCTTATATTTCTTAAACATGACAAATGATTTATCCTTTGTGAGATAAACATAAAAAACCTACTACAATTATCCACAAATGTAATACAATACGTTTTACCTCCACGTGTTAGCATGCCATTGAATTCACATATAACACTATGAACCAAATCTAATAAATTTGAATTTCTTTGAACACTAAGAAATTGTTTCTTTGTAAATTTATTTCATATTTATCAAATTCTAAAGTTTATCAAGTCTAATTTGTTCATATTCTTCAAATAATGAATATTTATATGTGCCAACCTACTATGCCATAAAAATGAAGACTCAATAATATAAGAAAAATTAGCATTATTATTATTGATACTCAATTGATACATGCCATTATTAGCATAATCCTTTTCTACAAATAGCCCATTCTTCGAGAGGATAACCTTATTTGATTCAAACAAAACCCGAAACCCCCTCTTACAAAGTAAATTAATAAAAACTAGGTTCTTCCTAATGTTGGGTATAAATAACACATTAAGAAGAGTAATATTCTTTTCAGAACTAAAGTCTATCTTTACCGTGCCTTTTCCAGCAATCTTTGCAATAGCATTATTTGCCATTAGGACCTCTTAAACAATTAAGTCGACAGTCTCTTCAGATTAATTGAACATGTATTTGTCCTTGCACACATGGACTATTACTTTAGAATCTAACCACAAACTAAATTGGACAGTAGTATAGTTGATTTCATAAATCATAGCCATGGCATCATTAATTTTAGAAATTTTCATGTTCGAAAACATGGTTGAAATCATGGCCACATAATTTTCTTTAACCAAATTCGCATTTGCCTTCACCGTTGGAACGTTTTTGTCCTTTGAAATGCTTTCGCGATGAATGCAATCATTGGCATAGTGTCCCTGTTTGTAACAAACAAAATAGCAACCATTTTTCTTTTTTTGTGTTCCCTCTTAAATTTATGCTCATTCTTGACTTTGAAATTCTGGCTGATTTTTCATTTTCTTTCCACGACATTCACCCTGGAATCGTACAAAACAGAATTATCACATAAATATGACTCTTCCTCAATACAAAGATGTTTTTGTACTTGCTCCAAAAAAGCCAGTATGAAATCTTGTTCATTTTATGTGTGAATTCTTAGTTTTCTTAAACCCCTGCTTAGTTTGACGAGTCATTAAAATAATTTGCTGTTTATATGTCCAACATATTTTGGTATTTTTTTACGCCTTTGCTGAAATGATTTCGATAGTCTCTAGAATCTACTACAGGAAAGACAGCGACTTTCTAGCTAGTTAACTACGATACTCAACCTATGACAAGGAGGGGAAAAAAAAAACTACTCTACTCTAATGAAGGAGATTTTCCATTATTGAATAAATCATTTCTTTTTTGAAAGAGTAGCTATTCCCGCTTAGACTCCTTGACTCCAATTAGCCTGACCTGGTCTGCCCTGGAATTACCTTTTAGAGCACTCCAGTTCTATGCCTGTCTGTCCCTACCGGGGCCAGGTTGTCTGGTGGCCAGGGAAAGAAAGACTGGGGTGAGCCTATCTCTTCTATTACGCATTGGAGAAGAATCAGTGCTCTATTCTCTTAGCTTAGAAAAAGGGAAATCGCCCATCCAATCTAACTTTGGTTGCGTTGGCGGTGTTTAAATAAAATAAATTTGATTATCGGATGATCAACAGGCGGCGCAAAGGTATGACGATCTTGTTAAACCTCTTGTTGACTTTGAAATTGAAGTTATTAGGTTGAACATCTTGGCGAGTTTACATTGCATTTTATTAAAAATATTTTGTAATCAATATATATGAGGCTGATTGAATCAGTACGGTCATTTTGATGAAGATGGAAGGAAAAGTTAAACAAGACAAGTTGGTAGACAGTTGCTGCCTTGTTGGTGTAGGGGAGGGAAAGTAATAACTCGGACGGTTATCTGTAAGACTAAGTTAATTCAATCAATCAAAACAAAAGGGAAAAATAAGCAGTGTCGTGCCTCGTCTTTGTTGATATTCCAGTGAAGCCCACAAAATTTATACTCCCATTGCCGCAGAAGAACACTTAGAGTGTCAAAACTTGGCACGGGGAACACATAAATACCAAAAGTTATGAAATATACATTTAAGTGCCACTTTTTCTGAAAAATGAGACACCTGAGTGTCAAGTTCGACAAACTCTGCCGAAAATCCTTCATAGCAATTTTTTAGTAATATTACTCGCCTACATGGCTCCCTAGAGAGCTAACTCAATAAGAAATGCCAAAATGACATGGTTTTATCTTGAATTTGAATTTTAATATAAATATTAATGAATTAAAATTTAAAACCAAATTATTAAAAAAAAATAGATCTAATTGCAGAATGGTGAGGGCTCGGCCCTGCGTCGTTGCCTTCCCGCCGTCTCCCGGAAGCGCCAGCAATGGTGCTAGGGCCCGATGACCCCGACTGACCCTAACCCCACCATCGTCGGCCCTTTTTGGCGACGGGGAGGCAGCGAGGGCTGAGCCCTCACCTTCTGCAATTATCATCTTCTTCCTTTTTTTAAAAAATGATTTATTTATTTATTCAATTTAGTTTTAAATTTAACTTAATTAATATTTATATTAATTATCTAGCCACGTCAGCAAAACGACGTAATTTTGCACTTGTCTCGCATGAAAAAGGCTGCGTATGCAATTTAGCTAGATTTTCTCGCCATTGGCACTCAACCGATTATTTTGCTCCGATTTTGGCATTTAAGTGTCATTTTCCTAACTTTTAGCACTAACGTGTTCCCCTCACCAAGTTTTGGCATTCCAGAGGTTCGGGTGTCCTCTCGTTGCTAAAGTTTATTGTCATAGATTTTAATTTGAGCCCTTCATTTTGGACTTGTGTAATGTTGTAATTATTCACAATTAGTCATAGTCGATTTTGATATATGAGATTAAAGAAAGATCCTGAATATCAGAATTTTTTTTTTTTTTTTTTTGGGTCATATAATATCAGAATCTAAAAGCTACAGCAAGTCATAGCTTATCCCAAGAGAACACTTAGCTGCTCAGTCCATATTTTGTAGTTTAGTTTATATTGCGTCTCCCCAGCTAGCAGGCTCAGGTTTGATGTTGGTGTCTAAATAAGTGGTCGCATATATTCTATCAGGAGCGTCGGAGCTTTTGGTATGAATCTCATCTGAGATAAATCCAACTAGGAAGAATGGGACTCGACAATGGGAAATCTTAATGTAGCACGATGTGCCTCTGTAGCAGGATGTAGAGTTGCCTCCATAAGATTTTAAGAGTAATATCTTTCTCATCGTTGTTGGAGGTGTTGTTAAAAACGAGCAGAAGCTGCCAGGAAGCGAGAAGAAGAGAAAGCTGGTAAGTCTTTGAGGCTGCTGCATTTGTCGTTCTGGTTTCCCCCTTATCGCCAAAGCTGATTCAAAAACTCTCTTTCATCTACAGCCAAAGAACAGAAGAAGGCTGAAGCTTGCAAATGATCCTTACAGAGAGCGCATGGAGGAGCGTTCTCTTGCGAAACAACAAAAAAGAATATGTGAAGATTAAAGACATCACTTTTCTGTTTTAGCAATTGGTGCAGTATAGTTTCTCTTCCCAGCATTACTACTGAAAGTACGTGGTACTCTTCTCGATTGGCCTTCCTATGAGTAAAGGCGTTTCTGGTGACTATTTAGAAAATCTATGATATTCAGCTTGTTTGCAGAGCAATGTTTTGCATAGAAGTAGCTGCATCAGGTAACCGCTCTTTCCCGTGCTAGTTCTGGCTAAGAACCACGTGTACCGATGACTGTCCGCTAATATATGGATAATGCTGATAAAAAGTGGATACGTTAAATAGGCTCTGTGATATGTGCTTTTGCTTGAGGGATAAAAATGGCTGTAGACAGCAAAAATTCCGCCAATTTGAAAATGTCGGGTATTGTATAACACTTGTCATCATTGTCCAATCAAACTTCGGATGTATCACAAATTACTAATTCGATCAGTTTTATAAGTATTGGTCAATCAGGTTGAATTGCTGCCGTGATGATCGTTTGGACTCCATAGATATCTGTGGTCCTTTCTGTCCCTCGAATTAGAAAACGTGTTTTTCTTGACATTCGCAAGGTGATGCCTTTGCTGTCCTTAATGTTTTTTTCGGGACATTTTGCAGGTGAGCCATTATAATTGGGATTTGGCCAACTTTCTAGAGGTAAATGTACTGCAAAGTGACGGGTGGACGACTTTGTTGGCAGCTTAAACATGATGGAGAAAAAAGTCAAAGAGAAAAATGCGTGAAGCTCTCGCAATTCTAAGCTCTATTGGCCGGGGAAAGACTAGATTACAGACCCCGATTTTCCATTTACTTTCTTCACTAAGAAAATGTGTTTTTGCGAAGGAATAAGAAGTTCTATTAGGTAATTGTTTTTGTTGATTGAGGAACACCAGGAAATAGGTCTCGTACAACTACTGTCCACCCTAAATGAAAGGAACTCTTTCTCCGTCCTATGACCGTTCTCGCTCGTTGAAGACTCTAAGGACTCGGTCTTTGAAGGAAAAATAACGGGGTGCTTAATGTAAGCCCAGGCAACATATCCGTTCGAAAAACATCTAGCAAACACAGATATGCTATTAGCTTGCCTATTAACGCAATGATTTGTCAAGGCCAGCTCTACTCTGAAGCATTCTGGAACGAAACCCATCTTGAAGCATTGAACTCGAATGCTTCGTGACTCAGTTAACCAGATGGTTTATTACTGTGTCTACCAGTATGGCTTTGCTGCTTTCTCATTTGGTTTTCGTCACCAAATGTCCAGGGTTTGGTCTATGATGACATCATATTTTCAGTATGCATTATGAAAATTGAGACTACCTCTGTGGCCCTAAATTTTCTGATTCAAATTAAGCAAGGAGATAAGGCCCATGTGCTTGATGAATTAACTGGGGCGTAGGCCCAATGACAGTCCTAATGCAATGCAATTTTGTTTGTTCCAGTTACATCTAGTGAATTTCTGAGAGAGAGAGAAAGAATATGGAGTATGAACCTATCAGTGCGAAGAAGCCAGAGAAATAGAGATCCAGGAAGAGTGTGCCGAAGCAAATGGGCGCCCGCCATGCACAATTTTTTTGTAAATTTTCATCAGTGCTTCTTGTAAGGTTTCTGAGTATTACTGATTTCAGGTGCGAAGGCAAGCGTTGGACTCCAAATGAACAGAGTCTAGAGCCTAGAGGATCGAAACCATTCTTCTCTGAGACGTTTCATTTTTTAAATGAGACTTCTCCTTTTTCTGGGGAATTTCTGATATTTGCCATCATCTAGTTTCAGGTTACTGTCTGTCTTTCTCCCTCTCCGTTTGAGAACAGTTCCAGGCCGACATGGACTTGCAAATGACTAGCATGTAAGCTTACAACCACTCCAGTCTTTTAAGTCATTGGAACCAAAATAGTTTGGATTCTGATGGACGACCAACGATCCCCAGAACTTAACCAGCCAGCTTGTGAATTTGAGACTCCAGTAGGTAACCTAGTGAGAAAAATCTTAGCCAATTGGCCCATCACTTCGCAGTCTGCCACATTTTCAGCAATGTAATAAGCCCCTGCTGCCACTTACATATGCTTCATCCTGCATTTTGCATATACAATATTAATCCTACGGAATACTGATGCCCTCAAAAAGATTTCTCTGTCGGCTGCTAGGCATGTTTTTATTCTCCAACCAGACAACCATCCATTCCTAAACCTAAAAGAGCACCTGGACCATTCATCTCTGGAGGTCGGGACCTCATTGAATGTTCAACCCACTCAATGCATAGGAACAACTTTCCAATAATATGTAGGGTCACGAGTGAATTCATGAATATACAAAAACCATCTACAGGAAAATCAAAGTGAATAACAAGGCAATACAAGCTTCTATGCAAAGATTACCAGTCCTTGCATATGATTGTCGACAAACCAACTACAGTTAATACGTGCTATAAGTATTAGAAATTTAGAACATGACAGAGCTAGCAAAGGGACCACTATAACAATGATGAGAAGACAACATAATATAAAGCAACCATGTCTAAAACTAGGAAGTCCAGTTGGATTTAGCAACAACTTGCCAAGTTTCCTGGAGTTGTTTTGCATCTAACACTCATCTAACACTAATGCACAAGCCAATTTGAATCATAGGATGCAGCAAGCAGCAAATCAAGTAAATAGCATTAGGTCATTCCAACTGAACTGCTTGCATTTATAAAGAAATTCCCTCTCCCTATGCAGAAAAAAGAAAACAGAGAAAGGAAAGAGAAATACATGTAAAAAACTCAATAAATTGAGACACAAAAAACAAAAACGACTAAAGTGACCTCTGCCAATCATGTGACAGCAAGGAAGAGAAAACAGAACCAGTCTCATAAATGATGGAATAAGCTTATACGAGAATGCTCGCATAGTATGAGATAATTCACATAAAGATCACAAATACGAGCAGTAAACTGCGAAGAGTAGTGACTTTCCATATATGAGATCTTTCTCTCTTTGTTGAATAACTTGTACTTCAAACGTTCTAAAGACGTTTCAAGTTCAAGCTTTTTAGAGACATAGCTTGACGTCATTCATGCACACTGATGCAAAATTCAATGGCTCTGACATCAACAGATAAATCTCTGAAGAGCTTGAACTTAAAGCATCTTTGGAACTGTTTGAAGTATGAGTTGTTCAACAAAGAAAGAGATCTTGTATATGTAGAGACACTACTCCTCATCCCTTTTTCTTTTGTTTATCGAGACACAGCTATTCTTTTGACTGGTCTGAGTCTGCTCAGTATCTAATTCAAGGATGTGGAGACATAATTGCGCCTTATCTCTGGGGAACACTTCAGCATTGTTTGTGCCTTTTAATCTCAAGATTCTCAAAGAATTCAACCCGGTAATGTCGCAACGTCCACTCAGACTTCCGCAGTTGGTGAAATCCAACTCCTTGAGCTGCTCAAGATGTTCTATGGCTTCAGGAAATCTTTTGAGGAAAGTACGAGCCATCTTTAGCACTTGAAGTTTATTGCAATTCTCAACACAACGGGGCAATTCATCAATTGAGGTGTATGACAGGTCCATTTTCTGTAGCAGAACGAGTTCTTCAAAGACATGCGGAAGTGTCGTTAGCTGATTGCAACTTCTTAAACCAAGCTTCCGAAGACTCTTTAATAATCGAATGGAATCAGTGACTTCACGCAATGCTTTACATTCGCAAGCACTGAGAATTTCAAGTGCTGGCAGAGAGCCTTCCTCAAATTGTAGTTTTGCAATATTAGTTCCATCAATGAGAAGCTCTTTTAATGCTTTCATGGAACACAGTGCCTGTGGCAAATCTTTAACCCTTTTGCAGTGCTTCATGTTTAAGGAGACTAAATTCTGAAAATTAGAAATGGTTTTGTTTGGCTCTAAATATAAACAACCTTCCAGGATCAAGCATTTTAATTGACCTGAAGTAGGGAATTCCAAAGATGCATTGATCCAAGTACAATCTTTTAGGTTCAAGACTTCCAAACTCTGAGCCTTCTGCAAAAAATGACACGATTCATATGTTTATTAGAACATTGACTATAACTCTAAAATTAAAGTGCAAGGTACATTTGTACATTAAAAAAAAAAAAGAGAGAGCACAAGCGCAAATAAGCCTTACCTCCATCAATTTTTCCCAGTCTCTCAAACTCAATTGGATTGAGCCTGAGCATAAGTTGAGAATTACCAGGTCTTCCATGTCGAATGCAAACAAATTAGATTTCTCTCGGCACCCACGCCAATGAAGCCATTTTAGGTTCGGAAGAATATTCTCAGGATTTCCTTCAATATCAACTTTGTCCATCTCAAGAAACCTTAGATTCTGTAAACGACGAAATACTTCACCATCAACTTGTTTAAAATTGGAGGCTACACGAAGAGCTTTAACCTTGTAGTTTTCACCCTGCCAATTCTTTGAAAAAATGGAAGAGTGAAATTCAAACAAAGATATATGCACTGAAACGATGATATAATCATCGTATCTAGAGGAAAACTCGACAAGAATACTGGAGAAGTTTCAGTGTTTTTACCTTCTTCTCCCACAATATTTTTTGGACATCTTTGTAATCCCACAGCCTGCTGCGCTTCCTAGGATTATCATGATTTTCCTCCTCAACAATTTCTCTTCCCAGCGATATTAGTTGGCCTTGCATCCAAAACTCCTTTGTTTCCTTAATTTTTAGAAAGGACTTCTTCTTAAGCTCTTCAACACCTTTATCTAGGCCGCGTGCAGCCCACATGTAACAGGGGATTGTCTTTTCAACTCCCGTAAAGAAACATGCTATGTCAAGGAATACTTGTTTTGCCTGATAGCTCAAAGGTTCATAGTTAACCAACAACTTTTTTTTGACTTTGTCAGTCAGCTTTACCTTCAACTCACCCAAAGTCCGGTTCCATTCCTTTTCGCTCTCCCCATACAAAGACCTTCCCAAAAGATCAATAGCAAATGGAAGATAATCGACATAAGATATGATTTCTTTTGACATTTTCTCATGGTCCTTTGGGAGATCATTCTTTTTAAAAGCACACTGACGGAAAAGTTCAAGAGCATGTTTTTCATCCATAAATTTAACCTCGTGTTCATGTTTACAGAAAAAGTCTTGTTCCTCACTTTTCCAAACCTTGTCAACATCTTCTCCTGTGGTTGTGAGGATGATTGTGCTTCCCGGACCAAACCAAGTTAGCTCCTTGGCCAATGGTTCGATTTGTTCGAAGTTGTCCACATCATCTAGTACAATGAGAACTCTGTTCTTTTGGAATAGGTGTTTTATTATTATAGTACCTTCAGTGGAGAATTCGACTTCGGGACATACTCCTCTCTTGAGGTCACGAATCAACTTCTTCTGCAGAGATACCACTCTTTTCTGTTTGAAGTTGTCCTGAACATTTTCAAGAAAACTACAACCTTCAAAGAGGTGATGGATTTTGCTGTATACCTCCCTTGCGAGAGTGGTTTTGCCAACCCCGGACTGACCCCGCACTACAAGCACCCATCTCTTTGTCCCTGTCGTCTTCCGTTCTTTGACAATTTGTCCATCCTTATAATCGAAACCAAGCTTTCGCATCATCTCTGGCATGTCTCTGTCTATTCCAACTAAATTTTTAGCCACGCCTTGCTCATCCTTCCCCAAGAGTGTCCAAAGTTTTGAAATGAAATCCTCTAGTTCTCGAAACCTACAAAATGAGAAACGGAGTTTGCCTTTCTTATTTTTTTAATTATAGAGATAAGGTTCGGGAGAGGTGATCAGCGGTAGGTTTTCCTCTTGACTTTTCAATAAGGTCCCAGATCAGTTATGGAATGGTTTGATCTCAAGGAAGATACAGAGGGCACCGGTGACATCAATCAACCTAGAAAAAAAACACGAGGAAGACTGCAAGGAGACGACGATACGATGTAAACACATGCATCGCGATTAAAAAGGAAAGAAAAAATTGGAATTTCCAGAAGTAAAATTGGATCCCAGAAAAAGCGTGGTAAGCATCTTAATATACAAGCCAATTCTCCTGTTTTTTTCGCAAGCTAAACAAGTAAAGCAAGATCAATCGGGTCATCACACTTACCCGCTGAAGAGATCGTCGTAAAACCGTCCCTTTATACCACCAACAGCAGCCTCAAGAGCACCCTTCTTGAATTCCGGTCCCTTTCTAACACCATTCTCTCCCAGAGAAGCCTCCAGAGCATCCTTTAGGGCAGCCTCCAGAGCAGCCTTCTTGAACTCCAGCCCCTTTTTATGAGCAATCTCATTCAGGGAATCCTCCCACTTTTTGATGGTTGACTCGGGATATCTGTTTTTGTGCTTGTGCTCGGTGAAGGAATTTCCATATGTTCCCCGCTGGTGGCGAACATCACAGGGCTCGACGAAGAAGAAAATGGGATGAATTTCTTTATGTGACTCCACCATTTGGGTCACTTCCATCAGGCAAGCTGGGCTGGAAGCGAAGTCTTGGGAGAAGATAGGGACGCAGATGTCGGAGCGCTTGATGGCTTCCTTGATCTTGCTACCGATACATTCACCGTACTGGATCTCTTCGCGGTCTAAGAATGCCACAATCCCCAGGCGTCTGAGCTTGTCGTAGAGGTACTCGACTAAGTTATGGCGCGTATCTGGTCCTCTGAAGCTGAGAAACACTCGATAGTTACAAACGGCCATGGAATCACGAACATCCATTTGCATACAGACCCTGGCTGGAATGGAGATGAAGATGATCAAACTTGATTGAAGTCGATGGAGTTCGCAAGTCTGAATCTGGAGCGTTGGCCTCATTACCCCTTTTATTAGTCTTGGTCTTGTCCCCACCGATGACTTGTCTACTTCTCTCTCTGCTTTTCTTTTTTATTTTATTCGTTTTGATGTTTGTGGAAGTTCTATCTTCCCAATTACCGGGTCAGGATCTCCCCAAGGGAAATTATTACACAAGGTACAGTTAGGAAAATTATTACATCAATTTACTGTATATATGTATCAAATAGAATTGCAATTATGGATTCATTATGAGTTTTACATGCAGTCAAAATTCAATTACATAACAACAGTAAGTCAGACAACAAGCAGCCTGGTACCCCGCACAATTCGATTACCTACGCGACACTAAATATCTTCTTATTTTGCATAGACCTTTGCCCTTTTCTTCCTCCATGAACCTATAGTCCAAACTTTGTAATCCTACTATACATAAGGTCCTAAAATGTGTGAGCTATTAAAAAATGGGAAATACATTTCAATGCCTGCTCTTATCCACCTCTATTTTTTTCGTAATAGTTTTCGTAACCTAGATGCATGGACATAAAGATCCGATTACCCAAAGAACCAAGAACACCTTACATGTTGAACCGATTAACTTCATATCTTTGGCTTATGTAGGTGGTCTTGATACAGAGCAATTTACATCTAATTAGTAAAATTTAAATAGTTGAATACGGGCGATTTTCAGTTTCTAAGTTCAAAACTTGATATTGCAACCAAAAACCATGATTTTCTCTTATCAGGATTTCCTCTCTTTTTTTGTGCTTTTATTGTACTTTTTTTTTCTCAAAATACACTGACAACTCACTTAACTAACCCAGTTTTTGTTGTTAACGTTTGTTTTTCAGTTGTATTTTTTTTTTTTTGGATTGATAATTAAATTATGTTCAAGTTTATCCCGAAAATAACCCGGAATTGATCACAGCATCCCAACCAAACAGTATTATACATGGACACGCACAAAAAGAGGCATTTGAATTAGATAATTCATGTACTGACAAAAAAAAAAAGATAATTCCTGTTAGGCTCATTCTAATTTAATACTTTCCAATTAGTATACGTACCTCCAAGCTAATAACACGAGAAGGCATTAGACTGCATCCTGAATAACGGGCTATCGGCTCTACCTGATCTATGAACTTTCGATACCACTCTTTTGGATGATGCTACGTTTCATCCAAGTAAATAGGGCTCCAAATTTTGCCGAAAAAGTATTTTCCAATTGCTAGTCAAAATAATAACTATCCAATCACCATGTTTATACATAGCCAATCGATGTTAAAAGACGAAAAAACCCTCATTTAAGAATGTAGGGATTAAAATCGAGTCCTTGTGCCCCCAAGTTCAATTCTTTGTCTGTGACGTCGAAGATTTTTGAGGATATGTCATCTCCCTGAACGGAAGTACCCATGGCATTGCAATGAAAGGACATCCGTGATCCTACGGTATTGCCGAATCACATTGTTCTTGGGCGATTTTCAATCCTTACATCGCTTCGTCGTTCAATTGGCCTAAATTGAAAAATTCTGCTTCTCTTTTGAAAACCAGTTGAAGTTGAGATGGCCAAGAGTTTGTTTGGAGTAATAACGTGAAGTCTCGTAATGGTAAATGATTTTGGGAAGTTTTGTTTGGAGTAAAGTAATTTGATTTGGAAGAAAAAACAATCCTACGAAAGTCCACCGGAAAGACAAATTAAGATTATGAGTTCGGGAAATAATTAACGTTCAAAGTCTTCGAGAAGAGAACAAATTAGGATTAGTTAAGAAACAAACAACCATGGAGGTTGTCGGCCTCAATTGGAGTGAATCGACGGAGGTCACGACCTCCATGGCCATGGATCTCTCTATCACTCCAAAAAATCGAGCTAATCGGACCTAGCCAAGCCTCAACGCCATGGCCGTGCAGGTGGCCGGCCTCACGCAACCACAGATCTGGGGTTGCGCGAGGTGAGCGACCTCCGTGGACACAGGTAGCGGCCCTAGATCGAGGGTCGCCTAAAGCCAACGAGGTTTGATCCAAGCTTAGTGGTGTTGAATCAGACGTCCTGAGCTTGAATCCGACCTTAATGGCGTTGAATTTGACACGAGCACCCTTGCCTCCGTCCCCCTCCACTAACTGACGACGACTCGATCTTCTTCCTTGACTCGACTCAATCTTCTTCCTTGCCTTAACTGTTGGCTCTTCAACTCAGTCTTCTTCGAAGGAAGATGAACAGATCGGGCTCGCCAGGTTGGCCAAACCTCCACTGAGGTCGAATGGTGTTGAATATTACACGAGCTCGACTCCAGTAAGGGTGATCCTCGCCCAGCGCTCCTTGGGGATTGCTGGTGGCCAGCCATGGCCTAAGACTGGCCACTTGGGAAAAGGAAAAGGAAAAAAAAAGAGAAAAAAAAAAGGGATGAAAATGCTCTTGACTAGCCAAAAAGATCAACTTCAGCCCTTATTTGAAATGAAGATACTTTAAATAATGGCCACTTCAATATCTTATTTAAAATAAGATCCAATTTTAGATCATTATTTAAGAAAATAAGAGCACTTCAAAGTTCAAACCCTTATTAAAAATTTCCTCAATTAGTTATAAAAAAAGTTAAGATGGACAAAAATAAAACCCTCAAATTCCATTCTTGATATAAGTTCTGTATTATTGTCAATTAAAGCTTTAATTGATTTCATTTGAGTAATATGATTTAGTCCATTGGAAAAATTACATTGAATAAATAAATTCACTTTGACAAATGGAATAACTTTTGTTAACATATAACACGATCCATTATTTTATTTTTTCCTTTTAACTATGCAGAATGTCAAACGGAATAAATTACACCTATTATTTTGATATTACAAAAATAGATATTTGTCCCAAACATGCAATAAAAGTTAAAAAAAAAAAAAAAAAAACAAAGTTTACACTGCAATTCGAGTTAGAAAAAACGTCATTTTATATTTGTCTTATTTTTATTTTTTACTTTTTCAAAAATAGAATTCATTATTATACATGAAAGATCATTTCTTTTTATTTATATTTTATGTTCTCAGGAAACTCAACATTATGACGTTCATTCATACCACATTAATCTTAGACCTTCATAAAGTATGAAATTTTTATCACAAAATTATTAAACAAGTTATATAAATCTCATCCTTTTCTCTTACATGACACCTTATATCAATGGATTACTAATGATACACAAATTTGCAAAATGGAAATGCCCGCGCCTAATATCAAATAAAGCCGCCGTTTGCTCAATTCCTCCTCGCTTCAGTTAGTCTTTCATAATTAATTTACTACATCAATTAAAAAAGTCTTGAGAAAGACTTGCTAGAGAGACCGCAGGCACCCTAAGGGGTTAAAAGAGAAGAAAACATCACCGACCAGGCAGCGTCAAAATGCAAGCGCCGTCTTTTGAAAGGAAATATCAGCGAGTGTCAAACAGCACGCAGCAATTTTGGGCCTTAAACGAGCATGCAAAATATCGGAGGAAGCTCAGATACATTGAAAGGAAATATCAGCAGATACAATAACAATTATCCGGATAACTTACAGAGCATAGCCAAAGCTAAGGAGAACAAAGACCGGTTTCAATAACCTTGTCATCCAAGTTATACAGTGATGAAACAATGCTTCTTCATCAACAGGTCAGACACCTTTTCCTTCAATTTTGGACTCAAATGCACAATGATCAAACTAGGGGGGAGTGCTGGCAACTCATGAAGCTTGTCGCAGTGAAGTACATCAAGAGTCTCCAGCTTTGAAAGATGCTTGATTTCAGGAGGTAGGCTGGAAATAGCAGAATTTCGCAACCTCAAGATTCTCAGATTTTCTAGCTTCCCAATATCTCTAGGAATGTCCCCTTCTATATTCCTACACAAGGAGGCATGTATTTCTTCAAGGCTATGTAAATGCCAAGTAAAACTAGGAAATTTTCTTATGAAGCAATAGTCCATCTTTAACACTCTCAACCTCTGCAGATTACCAAAGGAATCCGGCAATTCAGAAATGCCTGTTCCTGAAATATCCAGCTCCTCTAAAGGGCTTCCCAATTGGCCAATGGACTTTGGCAGATTTTGTATCCAATGACAATTCCTCAATGACAAGCGTCGGAGTTTCTCTCCAACTCCATTGGGGAGATTGGTAATATTTGAATTATTTGCTGAGAGTATTGAAAGTGATGTCAGGTGATCCACTTCTTCCGAATCACTTCGCCTAGAAATATCACGCACAGAAGTCTCATCAATGAGGAGCTCTTTCAAAGCTTTCAAAGCACCCAGTTCAGTAGGCAACCTGTTGAGTTCAGTGCAGGACTTCAAATTTAGGCAAAGCAATTTTTCAAGACCCCCAATTGAAGGATCTAAATGGACCAACCGAGAGCATCGCTCTAGAATCAGTATCTCCAAGTTTGGAAAGCTAGAAAATTCAGGACTTATCAATAAGTCAGTGCAACTAGTGAGATTTAAGACTTTCAACTGCTCCATCTGTAAAACAGGAGAGAAAAAATCATAAGGTCAATTGCCAGATAATTAACACAATAAATACATCAGAGCAGTAAACACGAAACCACCTTGATTTTCCTCCAACCTCCCCAGTCTTCAGTGACTTTGCTCCATGAAAGATCAAGAATGACCAGTTCAGTCAGATTAAGTTCTGTTGCTTCAAAATTCCTTGGGCACCCTTGCCAATGAAGCCACCTTAACTTTGGAAATACGTCTGCAAAATTTCCTGTCATACTTGCATGATCCAATTTCACAAACCTTACGCTTGGCAAAGTTTCCATAAATGTATCGGGGCAAAGGGCTTCCGCCACTTCCATTCCCTAAATTTGCCAAGAGAAACAAACCAATCTTAAGTCATAAAGACGATGGGACAATTTTGCTAAGGACTAGGGTGCTATCTTTTCCATGCATGCAAAGACAACCTACCCCATGGTAAAATAAGTAAAAAGCTGGATAACAAATTTAAACTCATACGTCAAGGCTTCCATTTTATGGAAGAAAGCAAACCATTGAACCAAAAACCCTTACCTCTTCTTTGTTGATTACTTTCAGGTCTGGATCATTGGTGTATAGTCTTCTACGCTTTACATGATATATAGGTTCTTCTTGATCTACATCTCTGTAGAGGTGCTTCAACAGTTTATGTATCCACAGCTTGTTGTCTTCTCCAATTTTTGCTAGGGGCATCAGAACTTGGTAAGAAGGCAAAAGATCTAGATCAGGCCACACATATGATGCAATTTGGCTATCCACGCCATTGGCAAACCATGCTATGTCCCGAAATTTTTGCTTCTGCTTTTCATCTAATGCTTCATAACAGAATTTCAAAATCTCTCGCAAGTTCTCCTTTTGCAATTTTATCAGGTCCTCTATCTTCCTCCAATCTTCTATTGTTTTTCCACGTAGAAATGAACCAATAACCTCAATAACAAGTGGAACCTGCTCTGTAGCTTTGACAATACGCTTCCCAATTTCACAATAGCCAGGTATTGGACAGTTTGTTCCTAAAGCATGCTTGCAAAAAAGTTCAAAAGCTCGATCATTATCCATCTCATTCACTTCATACATACGAGCCAAGCCTCGAGAAACATATGTTTGGAGAATTCCACCATTTTCTAAAGTAACAATTATCCGACTTCCAGGACCAAACCAGTCAAGCTGCTCTCCTACAAGATCATCAATATGAGACTGTTCTTCCACATCATCTAGGACAATAAGAACTTTTATAGTGCGAAATACATCTTGGAAAAACTTTATTCCTCCTTCGAACAAAGCAACATCACCATCTTGTTCAAGAATATCATGTATCAACTTAATTTGCACAAACTGAATACCACCAACATTTTGTGTTGTTTCTCCAATATTTGCGAGAAAGCTACAACTATCGAAACAAGAGGAGAGTCGGTCATATACGGCCTTCGCAATAGTTGTCTTGCCGATTCCATTAGTTCCATGGATTCCAACAATGCGCGCTCCAACCTCATCATCCTCAATCTCCAATAACTGGATTACATCCTTCACTCGATCATCAATACCAATTATATGTTCAGTAGTGGCAACTAAAGTCTGCAAGGGCTCCACAGGCAAACTAGGAGGTCCCAACTCCTTGAGATGTACAAGTGGTGGAATCCGTTCCAAATTAGGACACTCCCATATCCTTAATGTAGACAGATTAGGAAGTGATGAGAGGGTATGAATATCACTTTCTGTGTACTCTGCTATGGGTAGCTCACCAATTTCCAAATGCTTGAGGCTAGTGAGCTCACCAAGTGATGGGAGACTTTTGCATCGTGCACAATCAAACAACCGTAGCTGAACTAACTTAGGCATGCGAGACATCCAGCTTGGAAACATTGCGGCCCCATAGCCTCTTAGTTCTAAGCTTCGAAGATTTAAGCTTGGCTGCAGCTCTTTGAGTAGAACTTCATCACGTTCTTTTCCAGCAAATACTAATACTAGTGAAACTAAGGAATTCTTCTCCTTCAAGTTCGCGCCATTCGATTTTGCTACTGCATCTTTTATTTTTCCCTTAACTTCAATTCTGAGGCTTCCTCTCAAATTGTTTAACCTGTTCAACTCCCGTAGCCCACCGTAACTCTCTCGGCAGGAATCATCCCCAGGCAAAATGAAATCTGTTAGAATGTGCAAAAGAGTCAACTCACCCATCCCTCGTGGCATATAAGATAGGGCATTACAATTGCTAATCTCCAGGTGCCTGAGGTTGACCAATTTTCTTATATCCCTAGGCAATTCTATTAGCTTGTAACACATATTGAGTTTAAGTACTTGCAAGGTTTTCATTTTTGTCACAGAATCAGGAAGCCTTACGATTCCTTCATTTTCAGAGAGGTCCAGAAATGTCAGGTGCTTCAACTCACAAATGGAACTTGGCAACTTCTCAATACCGCTGTCATGTAAATCCAAGGCACGTAAGAGCTTGAAACTAGAAATAAATTTCCGAAGAGTTTCTTCACCCATTTGAGTTTCACACCTCGAGCTTTTTCTTTCACTAGTTTTGATGAGTGTCCTCAGATGATATGCTCCGTGTATATATAAATCGCCCTCTGATAAAAGTAAATTTGAATCCCAGGACATATGACGAGTTCTTTCTTCAAGGTATGACTGTAATAGATAAATTCTTCCACACTCAGTTCCAGCAACATGGTGTGCTAGGTCTTGTAATAAATGATGCATCCTACAAGACATCACATTTCCAAGTTCATCTTTAACACAGTCTTGAAAGAAATTCCTCCCGAGTAGATCCATGAAATAGTCATGAGCAATATCTTCCATGTCCCAATCTCCATTGTCTATGGACAGGATAAATCCTTCTGCCATCCAGAGACTCGTCCACATTTGTTTATCAATCACCCAGTCTTTGGGAAACAATGAACAGAAGGCAAAGCACTGTTTTAGATGGCATGGGAGATGATTATAACTAAGCTGAAGTATCGAACTTAAGTCTTTAGGAACTCCTAAGATCTCGTCCTGAAAATGTAACCACTCAGCTTCAGTTTTCTTGAAGAATAATAGACTTCCAATCATTCGTATTGGCAAAGGGATTCCATCACACATTTTGACTATCCGCCTCCCGATATCTACCTTAATTGGATTTCTAGTCTCTTCTTCTTCCTGACAAGCCATTCTCATCAATAAATCAAAAGACGACTCTATTGGAAGGGCCTCGAGACAATAAAATGGGGTTGTACTCGGAAAGTCCGCAGCTGAATATTTTTCTGTAGTTATCAGAATCTTGCTTCCTTGGGCACCTCCCATCAATAAACTTCTCAAGCTCCCCCATTGTTCAGGAGCCAAATACCACAGATCTTCAATAACTAGGAGATATTTTCGCAGTTGCTCCATGTCATCTACTCTCTCTGTTGTCTCTCTTCCTCTGATTTTCCGTAATTCGCTTTCGAGATAATCTAAGTGTTTGTAACACATACAGACCCATATCCTTACATCGAAATGCTTCTTGACCATGTCATCTTCATATAGACAGCGAGCAAGAGCCGTCTTTCCAATCCCACTCTGACCCCCTATTATAAATAAAGAAATTTGCTCATCCGTGTCAGAGTCTAACAAGAAGTTCATAATTGCGCTTTTAGCATCCTCTCGCCCTATAATATCATCATCGTACACAAAGGAGTCCAAACGCTCTCTTCTCTCTACACGCACATCCTCCGCGCACTCTCGCAAGCCCAAATCCCTCCCTTCGGCAGCGAGGGCTTCTATTCTCTCCCTGATTTTCTTCGCACGGGCGCTCATCTCCAGCCTTAAATCAGGTTTTTCAGAAGGCGAAGAGGAGGAGGGAATTACCTGCTTCAACTTCTCATCTTTGCTCGGCGATTCTCGTAATTGCATAACTTCCACGTTCCATTCTTCGAGTAAGTCCTCCGCATCATAGAAAGCATCTTTGAGATCCCCCAGCCATGGTTCAATTCTCCAGTTTTCTCCGAATCTCAGCTTTTCCGCACCGGGCACTATACTTTGGAGAAAGGAAAAGGTTTTCTTCAGCTCGGACAATTCGCCGCCAGCGCCCCATAATTGTCCAGCTTCTGGGAAATCATCCACAAGTTTAGCTACTCTCAATATGAGTGCTTCCGCCATGGCTCTTCGGGGGTGAAGGGGATCTTCCGCCTCCTCTTTTTCCTTTGGGGAGGATGCTCTCCTAGGGGATCACAATCGTGATCCGCGCTGCAGAGGTGAAGTGGCGGCGTCGTTTTCTTCCTTTGCTCCGATGAGCTAGCTTGTTCGGTTTCCGGCGTCCTGTCGGGGGCTTTTTTTTAGGGGGTTCTAGGTTTCGATTGAGGGCTCAGCGCGCCGCGGCGGCGGCGGCGGCGGCGGCTGTGCAATTTTTTTGGATACGGAAACTCTTTTAAGTAAGTGTTACTAGATAATAATAAATTGCAAATAATGCAACTTATTATAGCCGTAGATATGATTCGGAAGTTAATTATTTTTTTTTTGGGAAGTTAATTGTTTCGAAAATAGGATTAGGAAGTTATCTTTTTAAATTGAATAAGCATTTGTAATTATCGGTCGTAAGTTTTAAATAGTCACATCGAATTTTTTGTAGACTCTTAACAATTATAACAAAAACTTGTTATTTTCCAATTTTATACCTTAAATGTACTTTCTAGATATCCTTTTTTGGGGGGGGTGGGGCGTGTGTTCTAGGGTTTCAATTGAGGGCTCGCGTGCCGCGGCGGCTGCGGCTGTGAAATTTGATCTTGGGCGGTTTCTTTTGGTCGCAGGTGGGGATTTTTTGCTCAGGAGATGTCGGGCCCACTGGATCGATTCACGAGGCCTTGTGAGTAGTGACAGCTCTTGCGATTTTATGTGTTTTGGTGCTGTTTTTTTGTGGTGAGTGTTGTTTGCTGCCTGTGACCGTGTGTGTTTTCGCTTGGTGGGTATGATCTAGGGTGTTGCTGGCTGTTTCGTCGGTTCAATCGTACTGCATTCGAGAGAAAAGTGTTTTTTCTTTTTTGGATGCTTTCTCTTGAATGACGATTTCGCAATTGCACTTCACTATTGATTAAATTCTATTGAAGCATATTTGCTTCTTGTGCTCCATTGATATGACTCATGTCTAGAATCGTTATAAAATCTGTCCTTTCTTGATAAAATCGAAAAACAAATTTTAGTGAAAAATATTTCATTGTTGATTTAATTTCAACGAAATAATAATATATTGTACTTTGGTACATCAATTATATATTGTCAAGTACATAAAATTAAAATTTAAGACAATTTATAGTATAATAATGTAAAATCACATTAAAAAGCAAGAGAAAAAAAAGTTCGAAAAAAGATAATGGAAAGTGGGAGCAGGTGAATGCGAGGGTAGCATTAGAAACAAGTTTTCCTTGTATTTGATCAACATGCTGTCGACTACCAATTTTAATCTATTAAGGTATTGACTAGTGCATGACAGGTAAGAGTAACAATATCAATAATTAAAATATATAACAACAAGCTCTTTGTTTCAAGGATTGCCTCTAAAAATAAAACATAGGACACTAAAAATTGCAAGAGGTTGATCATTCTGCTTGTAAGCAATACCTTTATTGCACTATCTATTCATTTTGCTTCCAATTAAGATTTGTACTTGCCCCATTCAATACTATGTTGTCAAACAATGTATTTGAATTTAGGAAAGAATTGCACTATCTTTTCTTTCCCTTTTAAATTTTCTTGCTTATCCGCATCCACATTTTTATTCTGGTAGACTTTGAATGTTTCCTCATTGCCTAACTAATCCCCATTTATCTTCTCTTCCAGTAGATTTTCAATGTTGATTATGTCTTAACAAATCCTAACGTGTCATCTTTTGGAAAAGTTTAAACATTGATTAGCTCCTTAACTCTGAGTCTTCCATGTCGAACTGCGATATAATATGCACGTATCAAATGCCCACGCCATGCTAAGTTAAGAAATTAATGTCCGGATAGTAACGATAGAGAGAGAGAGAGTCCATAATTTCATGTTGGAATAAGATATAAATTATAATGCATATCCGTTGATGTCATGCGGTATTCCTGCGACCTCATCGATGGATATAAGATAATTTGGCTGTCTCTCTCCCTCTCTGTGGATTTGTTGGGTTTCCTTTCGCCGTCAACTGCTGATGTCTGACTATTAGAGGTGTTAAATGAGTTGTGCAACCCATTTATGGACCCATTTATGGTTAAATGGGTCGTTAATGAGTCAAGCTTTATTTTATAAAGTACCCATAATGGATTTTAATGGGTCAAGACTAAGATATATGGATTTTAAATGGGTCAGAGAGCTGACCCATTTATAACTCATTTATCAACCCATTAAAAATGAACCCATTTATTTTCACTCAAAACTTCATCATCTCTCTCTCTCATCTCTTTAACTTTACAATTTTTTTTTTTATAAAAACCGAAATTATAATTATTTTTTCTTTTTTCTTTCTTCTTTTTTTTCTTCTTTCTTCTTCCTCCGGTTGCCGGCACGGCGGTGGCCGGCGACTAGCTAGGCAAGCCTCGAGCTCGCCGGAGGCCTCGCCGACGCCTGGCGAGACTCGAACTCACCGGTGTTGGGCGAGGCTCGAGCCTCGCCGATCCCGCAAGGGAGCTCGCGACGCCGGCGAGCCTCGAGCTCGCTAGATCCGGCGAGGCGAGGCCTCGCCGACGTTTGGGAAGGGGCGAGCTCGAGGCTCGCGGCGTCAGGCGAGCTCGAGCTCGCTGGATCTCGGCGAGCCGCAAGCTTGCTGACGTCGGTGAGCCGAGCTAGCTCGAGGCTCACCTCGTGGGCCGGCCGTCGTCGTGGCCGGGCCACGGCCGTTGTGGCCAGGCGGCCGGCCAAAGAAGAAGAACAAAAAGAAAAAAAGAAAAAGAAAAAAAAAAAGAAAAAGAAAATTAAAAATTATATTTAAAAATAAAAATAAAAATAATTAAAAATTTAATTTAAAAAAATAATTAAAATTCGATTTTAAAAAATAAAAATAATTAAAATTCGATTTTTAAAATAATTATTTTTAAAATTATAAAAATTTTCCAATGTATAAAACTATTTTAGTTTTTAAATATATATATAAGAAATAATTTTTTTGAAAAATTATAAAAAATTGAAAAATTATTGATTGGATATTTATTGCTTGGAAGCTTTTTAGTAATATAATATTTTAGAAAAAGCGTAATAATAAGTTTTCCTAAATTTGGTTAAATACGAAAACATTTTATTAATATGGATCGGGTCGGGTATGGATCGAAAAATTTATATTAGACATAAATGGGTTAATGGGTCAATTTGGATCGGACCCATTAATGACCCGACCCAAATCCGATCCGACTCACCCATTTAACAACTCTACTCACTATATAAATTACTGATAGATAATCGCCCTATTTTTCCCTCTTTCTCTCTCTCTCTTTCTCCTCTTCGCGAATCCCCGTCCCGAATTATGCTTCAGATATTACGCAACTCCGAAAAAGTCATCAGATGTTGCTTTTTTTGAAAGATTCTTGGCATGGTCAGATATTTTCTCGCGGGCGGGGAAGGTACCGGTTAGCGAACACGCCGAAAAAGTCAAAGACAGATGTTGTACGCAGCCGGTGATCGCGTGGGCCGAAGGCCCACCAAGAGAGAGCGGCGTATATTCGGGGCCCACCCGGGGAAGGTTCCTCCCCCCCGGTAGCCCTTTTTAACTTTTTAGAAGTGAGAATCGGCTGGCGGGGCTTGCTTTTGAGGGAGGGGTGGCGTGTATCCAGGATTCACGGCGTTCCTACGAATCTTTCAAAAAAAAAAATATCCTGACCTCAAAAGTTTCAGCTTGCTTGACCGGGACGGATGTTTCGGGTTTAGATCCTATGGATTCCGGGCTCTAAGGCTGCGCATGGTAACCATCCCCAGCCCAACTATTTCTATTCTTCTCTTCCCTTAACAAAAAAAAGAATAGAAACCTGTTTGATAACCAAGATGTTAGTTTTGTTCCCTAACAAAAAGTTAAATGAATGTTTTGGAATAGAAACGGTAAGAAAAAAGCCGGGTTCTTGCTCCTAGAACAAGTTTAAGAAATAAGTTAATTTTTTTTTTTCTTTTATTCTTCTCTTGCTAACCACCATTGACCGCCGTTGACCACCACCCCGCCGCCCGGGCCGACCACGGCCGCCGGAGGCCCATCGACCGCCGCCCGCCACGGCCGCCGCCGGCCGCCACCGGCCGCCGGAGGCCGACCGACCGTCGCCGCCACCGGCCGTTGCCGGAGGCCGACCGTCGCCGCCCGTTCGCCGCCGCCGGCCGTCGCCGGCGCGCGCCCGCCGCCACCGCCGCCGCTCGCCGCGGCATTGGCCACGGCAGCCAAGCCGCAGCCGCCGCGCCGACGACCGCCTGCCACCGACCGCCACCGCCGCCCCGCCGAAGCCCATCGCCGCGCCCGCCCGCCGGTCACGGCCGCCGGCGGCGCACTCGCCGTGACCGGCGGGCGGGGCGGCGCGATCCGTCGGCAAGAATAAAAATGAATAAATAAATAAAAGAAATTGTTGCGTTACCAAACGCATTTTTTTTTTCTATTCCAAGAGTAAAATTTTGTGTCGTTACCAAACGGGTTCTTTTACTCGTAAATTATTCCCCAAAATAGTAAATAGAAAAGAACCATTTAAAAAAAAAAACTCTTCCCGGAAGAGAATGGTTGTCATGCATAGCCTAAATGACCGGCCTTATTTGATTGTATAAATCTTAACTCTTGAGACCTACACTCGCCGCCATCTTATGAATGGAGTCTTGTCCGATGCACGTGAACAGGATGATTTACATGTATCGGTAGAGATTAATTGATCAAACATCTAGAATAGATAATTCTAATCTACCACGTGTCGCCTAGGTCAATCCTCAATACTTAATGTGTCATCTAAGTAAAATATTGAAAATTATATTTTATTTGTACGAACCAAAGATTATGAGCCGGGGACTCGGTTACATTAAATTACTCTAATGCTTTTTTGGTACATTTTCTCTTTTATTTTCAAAAAACCATTTTTCATGTAACTTATATTGATTTTTACCTACTTCTAATATGTAGGTGACCATATAAGTGCATAACCATTATTTAACACTCAATAACGCAAAGTAGTAAATAAATTATAAGCATGGGGAGGAAATACTTATTTTAAAGCAACGAAAAAATTTACAATATTAGCTCAGAATTCATATCATAAATCCTAGATATCATGTTTAATTAACAAGTAGTCGCTTAATTTTTTGGGGTTTTCATATATTTAAATGAAACCTAGAAACTGCAACTTAAAATGCAAACTATATGTCATGCGATATTTATTAAATGAACTAATCTAACGACGGGTAAAAGTTAATGCAACTATATAAAATGTCACATGCTTTAATTTAAATGATTCCTAAACATGAAACTACTAAATGACATGCATCTGATGAGCTAATTCAACGTGACATTGCACATGACTTTTTTTTTTTTTTTGTGTTTTTTCATGAAAATTGAAATTACAAAATAACTAAAATAAATTACCTAGTTCTAGATATTATCTAATTCAATTTAAGGATTAAATTAGGCCGAATCCATATTTAAATTGGAATGTTATCTCAACTAGATAATCCCTAACCAGAATGCAACCTACCAAGAAAGAGCTATCTAAACTTTTTTTTAATTAATTTTAAAATAATATTATATAGAATCAAACAAGGCGTGGCTGTGAATAGAGCGGGAGGAGACCAAACGAGGCGCGACTCGGCATCGGCAGAGCATCCTCCCCAAAGGAAAAAAGAGGAAGGAGAGCCATGGCGGAAGCAATCATCTTGAGAGTAGCTAAACTTGTGGATGATTTTCCAGAAGCTGGACAATTAGGGGGCGCTGGCCGCGAATTGTCCAAGCTGAAGAAAACCTTTTCCTTTCTCCGAAGTATAGTGCCCGATGCGGAAAAGCGGATCCTCGGAGGAGTTCGGGGAATCACACCATGGCTTGGCAATCTCAAAGATGCTTTCTATGATGCGGAGGACTTACTCGAAGAATGGAACATTGACGTCATGCAATTACGAGAATCGCCGAGCAAAGATGAGAAGTTGAAGCAGGTAATTCCCTCCTCCTCTTCGCCTTCTAAAAAACCTGATGTAGGGCTGGAGATGAGCGCCCGTGCGAAGGAAATCAGGGGGAGATTAGAAGGCATCGCCGCTTATGGGAGGTATTTGCGCTTGCGAGAGTGCGCGGAGGATGTGCGTGTAGAGAGAAGAGAGCGGTTGGACTCCTTTGTGTACGATGAGGAGATTATAGGGAGAGAGGATGCTAAAAGCGCATTTATGAACTTCTTGTTAGACTCCGACACCGATGAACGAATTTCTTTCCTTTCAATATGGGGTGACAGTGGGACTGGAAAGACTGCTCTTGCTCGATGTCTCTACAAAGATGAAATGGTCGAGAAGCATTTTGATTTAAGGATTTGGGTTAACGACTTCTGTAATCTCGAAGGGGAATTGCAAAAGATCAGAGGAAGAGAGACAACAGAGAGAGAAGATGACGTGTTGCGGTTGCAAAGATATCACCTAGTTATTGACGATCTAAGGCCTGAGGATGCTCAACAATGGAGGAGCTTGAAAAGTTTATCGATTGGAGGTGCCCGAGGAAGCAAGATTCTGATAACTACATGCCATCAGTACCTTGCGGAAGCTACGAGTACATCCTTATCTTATCGTCTTGAGGCCCTTCGAACAGAGTCATCTGTTGATTTATTGATGAAAATGGCTTGCCAGGAAGAAAAAGAGATTAGAAATCCAATTAAGGTAGATGTCGGGAGGCGGATAGTCAAAATGTGTGATGGAATCCCTTTGGCAATACGAATGATTGGAAGTCTATTATTCTCCAAGAAAACTGAAGAGGAGTGGTTACATTTAGAGCAAGAGATATCAGGATTTTCTCTAAATTCGATTAGTTTGTCTTTAATAATTGAGCTTAGTTATGATCATCCCCCATCCGAGCTAAAACAGTGCTTTGCCTTCTGTTCGTTGTTTCCCAGAGATTGGGTGATCGATAAACAAAAGTTGACGAGTCTCTGGATGGCAGCAGGATTTATCCAGCCCATAGACAACGTAGATCAGGATATAGAAGATATTGCTCATGACTATTTCATGGATCTACTCAGGAGGAATTTCTTTCAAGACTGCACTAAAGATGAACTCGGAAATGTGATGTCTTGTAAGATGCATCTTTTAGTACATGACCTAGCATGCCATGTTGCTGGAGCTGAGTATAAAAAAATTCATCATTCACTGCGAGACATTGACAGAAGAACTCGTCATGCATCATGGAATTCAACTTTACATTTATCAGAGGTAGATCCATATATACACAGAGCATATTGTCTGAGGACATTCATCAAAACTAGTCAAAGAAAAGGCTTGGGCTGTGAAACTCAAATGGGTGAAAAACTCTTCACGAATTAATTTCTAGTTTCAAGTTCTTATGTGCCTTGGATTTGCATGACAGTGGTATTGAGAAGTAGTCAAGTTCTATTTGTGAGTTGAACCACCTGACATTTCTAGATCTCTCTGAAAATGAAGGAATCGTAAGGCTTCCTGATTCTGTGACAAGATTGGAAACCTTGCAAGTACTTAAACTCAATATGTGTTACAACCTAAAAGAATTGCCAAGGGACGTAAGAAAATTGGTCAACCTCAGGCAACTGGAGATTAGCAACTGTAATGCCCTATCTTATATGCCACAAGGGATGGGCGAGTTGACTCTTTTGCACACGCTAACCGATTTCATTTTGCCCGGAGATGATTCTTGCCCAAAGAATTACAGTGGGCTAGGGGAGTTGAACAGGTTAAACAATTTGAGAGGAAGCCTTAGAATTGAAGTTAAGGGTGAAATAAAATATGCAGTAGCAGAATCAAATGCTGCCAACTTGAAGGAGAAGAATTCCTTAGTTTCACTAGTATTAGTGTTTGCCGGAAAAGAAAATGATGAAGTTTTACTTACGGAGCTGCAGCCAAGCTTAAATCTTCGAAGCTTAGAAATAAGATGCTATGGGAGCAAAAGGTTTCCAAGCTGGATGTCTTGCATGCCCAAATTAGTTCAGCTACGTTTGTTTGATTGTGCAAGATGCAAAAGTCTCCCATCACTTGGTGAGCTCGCTAGCCTAAAGCATTTGGAAATTGGTGAGCTACCTATAGCGGAGTACACAGAAAGTGATATTCATACCCTCTCATCACTTCCTAATCTGTCTACATTAAGGATATGCGAGAGTCCTAATTTGGAGCACATTCCACCGCTTGTGCATCTCAAGGAGTTGAAACCTCCTAGTTTCCCTTTGGAGCCGTTGCAGATTTTAGTTGCCACTACTGAACTTGTAATAGGTATTGATGATCAAGTAGTTGCTTTGTCTGAATTTGAATTCCTGCAATGAACTCAACATGTTGCCTGCCGAACTGGGTGGCTTGGAAGCTTTGAAAGAGCTCCTCATTGATGAGACTTCTGTGCGTGATATTCCCTTGGGAGGTGATTCAAAGAAACTTGAAACTCTTTCTGCCTCCAATTGCTTATCATTGAGTCTCCTGCCCCGTTCATTTGAACGCCTGACATCACTTTCAGAACTCTCAATAGATAATTCAAACATTAATGAACTCCCTGATGGAGTTGGAGAGCTGGTGAAACTCCGACGCTTGTCCTTGTCGAATTGTCATTGGATACGAGAACTTCCAGAGTCCATTAGCCAATTGGGAAGGTCTTTAGAGGAGCTCGATATTTCGGGAACGGGCGTTTCAGAATTGCCAGATTCCTTTGGAAATTTGCAAAGTCTGAAAGTGTTAAAGATGGACTATTGCTTCATAAGTGAATTTCCTAGTTCTATTTGGCATCTACGTAGCCTTGAAAAAATGCATGCCTCTTCGTGTACGAATTTAGAAGGGGTGATTCCTGGAGACATTGTGGAACTAATTAATCTGAGAATCTTGAAGCTGCGATATTCTCCTATTTCCAGCCTACCTCCTGAAATCAAGTTTCTTTCTAAGCTGGAGACTCTTGATCTACTTCACTGCAACATGCTTCATGAGTTGCCAGCACTTCCGTCTGGTTTGTTTATTGTGCATTTGAGTCCAAAGCTAAAGGAAAAGGTGTCTAACCTTTTGGTGGATCGTCGTTTCATCATTGTGTAACTTGGATGACAAGGTCACTGGAACCTGTCTTTGTTCTACTTAGCCTTGGCTATGCTCAATTAATTATCCGGATGATTGTTCTTGTTTCCTTTCAAAATATCTGAGCTTCCTCTGATATTTGCATGCTCGTTTTTGTAATATTAGTCTACAGCCGACTTGTCGACAACACACAACGGGTTCTCCTTAGATTGTCATAATTTGGATTATTTTGGGTGTCAACGATATGCATTTACCTCCTCCATCTTCGTTCAAGTTTAATGTTCTATCATGAATATATATCCTAATTTGATTGAACAATTACGCTTGTTGAAAAGAACTGCTAAGTACTGAAATATTTATGTAGAATGTTGCAATTGACTCAAAATTTTCACTGTTTCCAATCGCCACATCAGAAAAATATTTAGAAATTAAAAAGAATTAAAAAATGAAAAAGCTAAAAGTTAAAAAAACACAAAGGACAAAAAAAGAAAACTAAAAAATACAAAGTGAGGCCCTCACTGGCTGGTGAGTGCTGTCACCAATTGCCATAAATGGTTAGTGGAGGTTGCTTAGGCCTCGCTGACCCGGGGCGAAGCCTTGGTAGTCCTTGACAAGGGCTTGGTGACCTAGATTTGGGAGGACGCGACCCTTGGCCCAATTTTGAGCGAGGGTCGTCAGCCCTCGCTTGGGTGGTGTCCATGTGCAAGGACTTGTTATCTTACTATTTTATTTGGTTTTTAATTTTTTTTTGATGACCGGGGAACTCCTGTATAGTCGGCAACCAGCGAGGTAAACTCAGAGCGACTAAGCCACCACCACGGAGCGACTGAGCCACCACCACAGACCCAGCCGCAGGTGAGTCGCGCAATGGGGATGCGGGGTTTCAAACCCCTCCCCTTTCAGTAGAGGAGCAAAGCTCTAACCATCGCATGCCACCGCGGGCAATGGTTGGTTTTTAAATTTTTATCCTTTTTAATTTATTTAATTTAATTTAAGTAAAATCGAAAATGGAAAAAAATGTGAGTTAGGAGAGAAAAAACAATAAAAAATGCAACATCAATATTTTTCGTTAACCTGAGTAAATAGAATTAATTGAAAGACTTGATTAAGTTAACCAAATAAGTTTTAAGATTTAATTATAATTTTTAAAATTTTTCAGATTTAATTATATTTTCGTAAAAAATTTTAAGATTTTCAGTATAATACTATAGAGCATAGCAATATGATAACTTTTTATATGCTGTCCCCAAAGTAATAATTTCTCTTTCGGAGATCCTAACTCGGTCATGGAAGGATAGGAATGCGAAAGAAAAAGAAAAGGAGGGGGGGGAGAGGGGAAACAGGTCTTGACTCCTCACTTGGGGCAAGCGATGACTAAAAGAGAATCGAAGATATTCAGAGTTGTGAACTCGAACGGCTTCATCTTGATCTCCATTCGAGCCCAGAGTTTCTGTGTACGCTAATAGATGCTCAAGTCTCCAGTGGCCGCTCACCGTCAGCCAACGGTGCTGTTGAAGAGTTGCCCGTCTGTAACTACCAAGTCTTCCTTAGTTTCAGAGGACCAGATGTCCGCCATAACTTCATCGAATGCTTCTACGACCACCTCATAGGCTCCGGGATTGTGGCATTTAGAGACGGCGAAGAGATCAATCCCGGTGAAAGGATCAGCACCAAGATCGTGGAAGCCATCAAGCGTTCCGACGTCTGCATCCCTGTCTTTTCCAAGGACTTTGATTCCAGCGCAGCTTGCCTGATGGAAGTTGCCCAGATGGTGGAGTCGGAGAAACCCATTCTTCCCATTTTCTACGGCGTCAAGCCCTGCGTTGCTCAATACCGGCAGGGGACGTATGGAACGGCCTTCATCATTTCTCCCATTTTCTACGGCGACAAGCCCTGCGTTGTTCAATACCGGCAGGGGACGTATGGAACGGCCTTCATCAAGCACGAGGGACGCAGGGATGCCGAGACAATCACAAAGTGGAAGAATGCTCTGGCAAATATTGCTGGGATTTTGGCATTTGAATTGGAGGATGTGGATATGGGGTAAGTCTGACGGCTTGATTAGTCTTGCTTTACTTGTCTAGCCTTCGGAATGAAAAGATCGGAGAATTGGCTAGTGTATTAACATGCTCACCGCGCTCCTTCTAGATCAATTAACTTCTTGGGATTTTTCTTTTCTTTAACAGCAATGCATTTTCATATCTCGTCTTGTCTTCTCTCTAATTTTGCGGTAACCACATCCGTCTTCTATCTATAAAAAAATAAAAACTCTGCTTTTCATTTTGTAGGTGTCACGAATTTCTAAAGAATGTCATTTCCCAACTTAGACAATTATTAAGAACGGATGAGCAACGCCTGCCTAAAGATTTAGTTGGAATAAACAGAGATGTGAGAGATATGATGAGAAAACTTGTGTCAATTTTAAGAATGAACAAGTTGTTGAAGGATAGAAGACGATGGGGAAATGCGTGGTTGCAATATGCGGTTTACCAGGGGTTGGCAAAACCACTCTCGCAAAGGTGGTATACAACAAAATCAATCGCCTCTTTGATGGTTGTAGTTTTTTTGAAAATGTTCGAGATGATATTGAACAGTATGGAGTGGTATCTCTGCATAAGAAGTTAATTCAAGACTTCAATAGAAGAGACCCTCCAGATGTGAAAACGTCGAATGACGGTACCACATTGATAGAAAGACTATTCCGAACACGAAGAGTTCTCGTTGTCTTCGATGATGTGGACCACTTCAACCAAATTAAACCATTGGCTAAGGCGCTAACTTGGTTTGGTCTGGGAAGCCGGATCATCCTAACAATCAGAAATAGAAATGTCATAGAAGGTTACGAGCATGGAGAAATCAAGGAGCACGAGGTTTTACCTATGAATGATGGTCATGCTCTTGAACTCTTCTATAAGCATGCTTCTCGACTGAATTTTCCCCTAGAAAAATACGGTTCTCTGCCAAAAAGCATTGTTTCTGCCGTCGGAAATCTTCCTCTTTCTATTGAAATTGTGGTGTCGTATTTGTGTAGGAAGAGCGAAGTAATATGGAGAGAGACTTTGCAAATATTAGAAAGAGAACCGGGAAAAGACAAAACAAATATTCCTAGATATAGCATGTTTCTTTAGGGGTTCAAAAGACAATCCCCTTTTGCATGTGGGAGGTTTGTGAAAGTTGCCCAAATAGAGGTGTTGATGAACTTCAGAATGTGTCCTTTCTAAAAGTTGGAGAAGAAAATGAGTTTTGGATGCACAACCAATTAAAAATGCTAGGAAGAGAAATTGTCAAGAACGAAAATATTAAAAGCCCTGGGGAGCGCAACAGGCTATGGGATTACGAAGATGTCCAAATAACATTAAGCAAAAGTGAGGTAAAATCACTACCTCAAGGTCTTTGAAACACTTGATCCTGGAAGGTTGTCGATTATTATTACCAACAATTCATGAATCTATATCTAGCTTAGAGAATTTAGTTATCTTAAACATTAAGAATTGCATATATGTTAAAAATTTGCCACAAGCACTGTATTCCTTGAAAGCATTAAAGGAGCTTCTCATTGATGGAACTAGAATTGAAAGTTTTCATTTCATGGAAGGCTCTCTGCCAGCCCTTGAAATTCTCAATGCTTGCAAATGTGAACTTTTGAAAGAAGTCACTAATTCCATTGGATTGTTAAAGAATCTTCAGAAGCTTACTTTAAGAAGTTGCAAATAGGTAAGAGAACTTCCACATTCCATAGGAGAGCTTGTTCAGCTAAAAGAAATGGATATGTCCTACACGTCAATTAAAAAATTACCTTCTTCATTCAAGGATTTGAAAAATCTTGAAGTTCTAAAGATGGTTCGTACTTCCATTAAAGAATTTCCTAAAGCCATAAAAATTCTTGAGAAGCTTGAAGAGTTGGATTTCACCCTCTACAATCTCAAGCCAGAATCATGCACAAGGTGAAATCCAACTCTTCAAGCTTCTCAAGAATTTTTATGGTTTCAGAAAATTCTTTAATAGAAGTATGAACCATCTTTAGAACTTCAAGATTTTTCAAATCCTTGAATGAAGAAAGTAATTTTTTAATTGACGTGTAGGACAAATTCATTTCTTTTAGCTGAACAAGCTCTCCTATGAAATGCGGAAGTCCTCTTAGCTGTTTGCAACTTCTTAAAGTAAGCTTCCGAAGATTCTTTAACAATCCGATAGAATCAATGACTTCTTTCAAAAGTTCACATTCGCAAGCATCGAGAATTTCAAGGGCTGGCAAAGAGCCTTCCATGAAATGAAGACTTTCAATTATAGTTCTATCAATGAGAAGTTCCTTCAATGCTTTCAAGGAATACAGTGCTTGTGGCAAATCTTTAACATATCTGCAATTCTTAATGTTTAAGATAACTAAATTCTCTAAGCTAGATATGGATTCATGAATTGTTGGTAATAATAATCGACAACCTTCCAGGATCAAATGTTTCAAAGACCTTGAGGTAGTGATTTTACCTCGCTTTCGCTTAATGTTATTTGGACATCTTCGTAATCCCACAGCCTACTGCGCTCCCTAGGGCTTTTAATATTTTCGTTCTTGACAATTTCTCTTCCCAGCATTTTTAATTGGTTGTGCATCCAAAACTTATTTTCTTCCCCAACTTTTAGAAAGGACACATTCTGAAGTTCATCAACACCCACATGTGGGAAACTTCCACAAACCTCCCACATGCAAAAGGGGATTGTCTTTTCAACCTCTACATGTCACGACCTACCCTTGGGAGGAGGGAATATGTTTAAGAGTACTGCCTAAAGGACGGGCCTAAAGCCCATAATTAAGCATGGGTTCTCCCAAGCCCATATCTCTCGCGACATTTGGATGTTTTAAAGAATTTCACAATAAGGAGTTGTCATTAGCCTATTGGGCTCGGTCAGAAACCAAGTGAAGTATGGGAATACACCTCACTTCCTACGCAACCAGAGAATCTAGGTTCGGGGACGTGATTACATTAATTAACCAATTAGTGCCATTTCGGTACCTAACCTTGTTCATTTTAAAGAAAGATGTTTTTGTCAGGCAACTTGAATTTATTTTATATATATCCACTAACATGTGAGGTGATCATACGTGTGCACAATCATTAAAATAACAATTAGCAACCAAAGAAAACGATTAAATAAATTACATAGGAGACCAAATATTTTTTTTGATAAAAACCAAATATTTAACATTAAGGAAAAGATAAATGCTAATATTAACTGGACTAAAGGAATTAAAACAACAAAAGCATGCAAACAAGAGTAAAGGGCTTACTCAATTCTTTGGCACACTTTAGAGTTAAGAAACTCCCATTTTTTAAGAAAATAGCTCGGAAAGTTTGTTTTTAAAATTTTTCAAATGAAATTCTAAATTTTCTAACATTTTTTTTATTTTTTTATTTTTGATTTTTTTGAAATTTTTTATTTTTAATATTATTGTATTTGAGAAAATGGATTCGGACCAGGTAAGTGCAATCCGCCCATTGACCCGACCCAAACCCAAATTCGACCTTATCGGATTGAAAAAGAAAATAAGGTTTCTAATTAATTTTTTAGCTTTTATATATATTGACTTCTTCTATGCTGTCTTTTTCCCTACACTATCTTCTCATATGTGTCGCCTTCACCGAACGTCTGCCCCCCACATCTTTTCCACCTTTTTATTCTTTTTTCATTTCATTTCACTACCATTTTTATTTGGCAATAAAATGCTTCAAGTGCCATAACTTTGCCCAAAGGGACACTTAAGTGTCATACCTTAGGAAAGGTACACTTAAGTCCTACATTCGAAGAAAAACGGATCACTTGAGTGCCACTGGCCGCCAAAGTCCGACCAAAATGTCAACGTGGCATTTTTTGACGCGCCTAAAACGACGCCGTTTTGACGCGACGTGGCCAAATAATGCAAAACGGTGCCGTTTTTAGGCTGACGTGGTAAAAAAATAATAAAAAAATTAATTAAAATTAAATTTAGTTAAAATATTTAAAAATAATAATTTTAAAATTAAAAAATTAAAAATTAAAAAAAAAGGGAACGGGGAGGCGGCCGAGCGCCGCCGCCATCGCTGGGAAGGGCCGGCGATGGTGGGGGGAGGGTCGGCGGCTCTCGCCCGGCCGGGCCAAGGGCCGCCGACCCTCGGCCTTGATTGGGGTGAGGGCTCGTGAGCCCTCGCCGGGTCGGCCGGGGTCACCGCCCCGGGCGCCGACCCGATCGACCCTCCCCCACCGCCGCCGGCCCTTCCCGGGCGGCGGCGGGCGGTGGCGGCGGCGGCGACCGAGGGCCGATCCCTCGGCCGCCTCCCCACTTTTCCTTTTTTTTTTTTTTTTTTAAATTTTTAAATATTTTAACTAATTTAATTTTAAAATTATTATTTTTTAATATTAACTAAATTTAATTTTAAATTTAATTTAATTAATTTTTTTTTTACTACGTCAGCATAAAACGACGCCGTTTTTGCATTATTTGGCCCACGTCTACAAAATGGCGTCGTTTTGGGCTCAGTTCGCCGGAAAAATGCCACGTCAGCATTTTGGCCGGACTTTGGCCGGATTGGCACTCAAGTGATCCCTTTTACTCCGATTTTGGCACTTAAGTGTACCTTTTGTAAGTTATGGCACTTTAAGTGTCCCTTTGTGCAAAGTTATGGCACTCCAGGAGTCCGCATGTCCTTTTTATTTCTTTATTTCTTGTTTTTCTTTTGAGCTTTTTTTTAGGTCGTCTCCTCTGCATGCTTCCTTCTCCGCCCGAAGCTTCCATTAAACACCCGAAGCTCCCTCTGCCATTTCATAGTTTTCTTTTATTATTTTTCATTTTGCTTTTTTATATTTCTTTTTTTTTCTTTTTCCCTTCTTCTCTCGTTTTGTCCTTTTCCCTATTTCGGCTTTTCTACTGCATCTTCTCCTTCCTAAAGCCAACGCCAACTCTACAACTTCCTCGCCGAAGCTCCTTCCCACCGGATCTCACCCGCACGCTAACGACACGGCCCTAAACAATCGGCGACCCTTCCATCGCCCGTCCACCGGTAGTCGCTACCCCACGGAAAGATGAACAGGCGCAAAAGAATAACAACAAGACAAATGGAACGTGGAAACTAATGAACATCCGAACTCCCTAGATATTAAGGAACCACAATCAACCTATGTCAACACCTTCAGATTGGGACAAAATGGGCGCTGCTCTCCCAGGCTTGTCTTAGGGGCATTTTAACAAACACATGGTGAACGCCTATCGGAAATAGGGTATTCATCGGTTCAAGGACCCGGACTCAGACCTAAACCCAAACGATAGTCAAGAAATGTTCGGATTCAGCCATAACAACAACAAAACCTAAATGAAATCATGCTCAATGATCCATAAAGGATTCCTTTTACGGAAGACAGGAGCATACTCATTCCAAAATGATCTGAAAATCACGACCTAATCCACGTTAACTTAGTTCAAGCGTTTTATCAAACACGTGGTAAGCATTGACTCGGGATAAGGTTATTAACTCCTTTTTTGGACCCGCTCGAGTCTAGACCCAAAGAAATCATCGAGAAACATGCAAAATCGACCACATCAACTTACTTAAACTCAGCGTGCGTATGGACTAACAAAAGGAACAAGACTTGGCTTCCGGTTAGACCAAAACAAGGTGGAGCAGCAAGGGTTCATGCAAACAAGCATCTCATCACGGAGTTCCCTACCCAACTTGAAGACGGCAGTGTTGACACCTAATTTTGGAAAAATAAAATTGCATTTTGAAAAGAAAAAAATAAAAATGGGGAAAATTGATTTGATTGATTATGCATGGAAGTTTGAAATTCTGATGAGTATTCAGATTTTGATAAATGTAGAAAGAATTGAAAAATCAAGCGAACAAAGGGCAAGGATTTTGATAAAATGGAAGGAATTGATGCAAAATCGAGCTGATTGCGAAATCATGCTCCGATTTGCATCCATGATTTAATGCAATAGAAGATGGAAGTTTAAAATTTGCCATAGAAAGCGGCCGATCGGAACCACTATAAAAAGGAGTTGACCTGCACAGGGTTCAGAGGAGCGAATTCAGAAAAATCTTCAGAGCAAAGAAAAATCGAGAAAAAAAATTCGTGAGAAAAAAAATAGGGAAGAGAATTCGTACAAAGGGGATCCTTTTCTATTGTTCATTTTTCCTTTTTGCGTGAGTCAAAGTCCACCAAAAGTGAGTTTTGGTTTCTGCAGAAAGGTATAGCAGAGAGACGTCGTGTGAGGAGACAGGAGAAAAAAAAAAGAAAGAAAAAAGAAAGAAAAAAGAAAAGCAGCAAGCAGCAAGTAGGTTGTCTTCCTCGCGCACGGGTCTCCTTCGCCCCCCCGCAGCCTCCGTTCGCGAGCGTTGCGCCAGCATCGCCCACGCCAGCAGCCGAGTCGTCGACCGCCGTTGCTCCGCCGGCGCCTCACGAGCCCGCCTCTGCACCAGCATCGTCACAGCAGTTCACCCGTTCATCCCCTGTGCTGGTCTCTGTGTCCGGCAGCCAGTTCGAAGCACGACGCATAGCACCTGCAAACTGCATCCCCCCCTCCGTCCAGTGCCACCGCGCCTCTGCCCAAGCAACACCTTCACCTCCCATCCGCGTCGCCTGCACGAATACCCCTGCCAGTCGACACCTCAGCTTTGGCCCCCGATGCTCGCGCCAGCAGCCCACGCTGTCTCCGCCACGCCTCCGCCACCGCGCCTCGCCGGACTTGCCCCTAACGCACAGCAGAGCACGCCACCGCGCCGACGCCGTGGTCGCGCTCACGCTCCGCCCGAGCCCCCGCTCCGAAACGCCTCCGCCTCCGCTCGCGCATCCGTTCGAGGCCAGCACCTCTCGCGCCACCTTGCCGGTCGCCGCCCCGCCCGAGTAACCACCAGCCAGCTCACTCGAGCGCCGCCACCGCAGCCACGCCTCCCTTCACCAGCAGCTCGGCTGATCGCCGCACCTCCGCGCCCCTGCAGCAGCCCACGACGCCACTGTTCGGGGATTGCTGCTCCCACCGCCTCACCCGCACCTGCACCGGCCGACATCCGCAGATCCGCCGTCGCGCCTCGCCCCGCGCCACCACCGCCCGTGACCCGCCGCCCATCGCGCGCCGCTGGTCCACCCGCGCTTACTCCCATCACGCCGCCGTCCTCCCGGAGCCCCCCTTTAGGTAGTTTAGTTTATTTTTATTTTATGTTATTTTATTATTATTTTTTAAAGTTTTGTTAATTATTATAAGGTGGTTTTCATTTTATGAATTTTGTAGGCATTGTCCATAGGAATTTCGTATGCAATTATTGTAATTATTAATTTAATCCGAGAGACATCGGATTATTTTTTTTAATTATATTAATTTTTGGGCTTTCGGTAGAATTTTAATTGTAAATCATTATAATTATTAATTTGATCCGTAAGATTTCGGATCGATTTTTAATTATTTTGACCTCTTTGTCGTGATAATTAGGGTTAGAATAATCGTTAATTTGACCCGTGAGACAACAGGTTATTTTTTTTATTATTATAATCCTTTATTTTGTTGATAGCTTAGATTTAATATTTATTTAATAATTACTTATCTTTAAAAAAAACTAAAAAATCAAAAAATCAAAATTCTGCATGAGCATATAGATTTAGTAAATTAGACACGTAGGTTTAGTAAATTAGAATTTCTTAGGATTACATTTTTAGGGTTGCATTTTTAGAATAAGTTAGGGTTGGACCTAAGTTAATTTTTAGATAATGCTCGCACACTTTAATTATCTCATTTTTCATAAAATAGTTTTCTAAGATAAGATAGGGTTTAAGTTAAATTAATCCCTAGAATATATTAGAAAATTATCCCTTTTAAAATAGATTAAGTAGGGTTTTCATAAATTCTAAATTTCAATAAAAAAATATAAAAATACAAAAATCTAGGTGCATGTTAATTAGTTCGCATAATATGATCATTTAATTAGAATTTGTTAGTAAAGTTAGGTCATAAGGTGCATAATAAATAGTTTACATAATAGGCCCATTTAATTAGAATTTGCACATTAATAAGATTAAGTCATTTAGTTTTAAAATGCATTTTTTATAAAAGAATTCTAATTCTTAAAAAAATCCAAAAAAATGTTTGCTTGCTTTGTGTGATGCAATTTATTTATTTGAATGTTTTAATAATGGATGAGCACCTGTGTGGTCACCACATTTGCATGATAGTAATTTAGGTTAAAATAAATCAGCTGCCTACAAAAAAACATTTTTGAAAATTAAAAAGAAATGGTACCGAAAGGGCATTAGAAAATTTTAGTGTAACCAAGTCCCCGTACTCTTAGTCTCTGGTTCGTAGGAGTAAAATAAATCTCCCTTTATTTTACTTAGGTGTCTAATCGACCTACCATAAACCGATTAGTGGCGACTCTTAGTTAATAACTCCTTGCATATTTAAAAATTTAGACTTAAGTCGCGAATTGGTATGGGCTTGGGAGAGCTCGAGCTAAGTTTAAAAGCTTAGTAGTCCATTAACCTAGTTTTAGGTGGTGCACCCGAAAAATAGGTCGCGACAGGCAGGAAGCGGGCCAACTCGTGACAAATCAAGCCATAGTTTGCCGCCTTGGTATCTTCGAGCCGGGATCCTCGGGCAAGGGAGGTTTGAACCAAGTAAAGAAACTCACCAGCGACGCGGAGATTCGGGAGCGAAAGATCGTATGCTAGAGGGTATTGGCCAGAGGTCGTCGAAGAGGGTTCGAGCGTGGCCGATCTGCTAGAAAACTCATTCTCGCTCTCAAGTTTCACTCTCTCCCTCCAGGTTGCTCTTTGTCTCTCCGAAAACTCCCCTCTCGCTCAAGCTCTCTCTCCGGTTTTCCTCTGGTTCACACCCCCCCCACGGTTTTCCTTGTTTTGTTCCCTTTTCCCCTCTTTCTGCTCCAGCCGTACCGTCTACTTTTTGCTCTGCTCCTCCTGCTCGCGTGATTCGCTTGAACCAGCTGGTGCACGAGGTCCCCCCTGCGATGCTGGCTGGCAGTGTCGGCCTGACCCCAACCACCCACTCCTGGTCGGAGATCCGCCCCAGTCTCTGTTCTCCCTGCCCTCTGTCGCTGTACTCCTTAGGGTGAGCATGGTCCGAGTTGGTCCGAGCCACCCCCTAACCCTAGGACCAACCCATACAGTGTCGGTCCTCAATTTTTAGGATCAAGGATCAACCCTATTGAGCTTAGGACCAAGGACCAGACCGACCCAATGGGTTCGGTCCGATTCCAAGGTCAACCTAGGACCGATCGATAATTTTTTTCGTCTTGTTTTTTATACTCCCTAAAAAAGCAAACCTATAAATTCAAATTACACATTCATCGACAATGCGGCATTGTGCAACTAAACTATAAATACCAATACATATTCACCAAAATTTCCTTTCTTTTCCAAGCAAAACTTTGGCATTTTTTACCTAATTTCAGCTCATAAATTACAAGCTCGTGTCTTTATCGAGCTTGTTGTTCCAACATGCAACGATCTAGATTTTAAAAACATGACATCAATACAGTTTGATTGCTACTTCAGTTAAAATCACGATGGATGATGAGCACGATTCGGTTCTCCAATCAAAGCTAAAACCCATCTCCAAAAAAGGAAAGAAAAGCCCATAAAGAACACATCGGATGTAATCGCCCCTGTCAATTGAGGGTCCAAAAGGGGAGGTCACGGGGACTAATACCCTGCCAAACTGATCATGTACGCGAAGCAAACGTGGAAAAATAAAAATTCAACACAAATCAAGAGCATTGAAGATCTCAAATGAAGCATAAAGTAGAACTCACTAGCCAAGTTGTGTTTAGAAAGCAAGGGTGAGCCGAGCGTTAGGGTTTCTAGTTAGGGCTTTTTTTTTTTCCTTCTGATTTACTTGGCGATAAGTGAGGCGACCGGTGTGAGTGGCGAGCGGCAAGCGTTGAGCGTCAAGTGGGGCGAGCGTCAACTGGCGAGTGGCAAGCGTTGAGTGAGGCCAGCGGCAAGTAGCAAGTGTTGAGCGAGGCTAGCGGCAAGTGGTGAGTGGCGAGTGTTGAGTAAGGCCAGCGACGACAACAAATGGCGAGTGGTGAATGGCGAGCGGCAAGCAGCGCGAGTGGCATGCACGGTCAGAGGTGAGCGGCATGGGTAACCAGAGGCGAGCGAGATGTTGCTACTTTTGATTTTGGCAAATTGAAGAACAAGGAAGATAGAATGGAAGAGAACGTACTTTGGGGAAGGAAGCCGTGAGGAGATTTACGGCGTAAACTTCACGCCATTTTGGACGTCGCGAGTCCGTGAGTATGAGGACTCCTTGGTCCTCACGGTGAAGATTGGAGAACATACTGGATTGTGGAGGACGCCGTGAAGACCTTTACGGCATAAACTTCACGCCTTTTGGAATTGGATGCCGTCTATCCGTGACTGTGAGCCTGAGGAGTCAACAGCTTTAACATCATTTTACTTAGGTGTTTTTTTTTTTAACAAACATTTTACTTAGGTTTGAATATATAAAATAATTATAAATAATATAATATGCAGGGTTGGTCCAGGGTTGGACCGACCTAAAACTCTCAGGACCGAGGACCAACCCGCACAGTGTTGGTCCTGGAATTTCAGGACCAAGGACCGACCCAATCCCCTTGGGAACTGGACCAGGACCGGCAGGGTTGGGCTGGTCTAGGGTCGGTCCAGGGTCGACCCTAGACCACTACTCACCCCTAGTACTCCTGCTTTTTTTCGCTTTCTGTAGAACGAGTGAAGGACCAGGAGGGAGAAAGCTGGCATGGGCCGAGCCAAAGGGGAAATGGGCCTAGTCTGAACAGGGGAAAGAGAGGCGAGCGGCGGGCCGGGCCAATTCCGGATCCGGCCCGACCCGACCTCTAGGTGTTTTTTTTTTTCTTTTTTTAGCGACTTATTCCTAATTTTGTATGTGATTAAGTTTTAAGTAAAATGGCGAAATTTAGGTGTCAACACTCACATTTCTCACAGTGGTAGCCTATGTATAACCAGCGTCGGCATTCCTTGCAAGTCATCTTATTTAATGAATCGCAAACGAGACAGAGAGGGTGGCAGTCAGTGTGGAGAGGGTGGTGGTTTATCTTTAGGGGCAGGTTGGCACATGCCTTGTGCAGGAAGATATCGTACTCCTGGCACCCGCATTCCTCCTCTGTGATTCCCTTCTTGCAATCTATGCAAAAGAGGATGCCAATGCTTTCGGCTTTCGTGAGAAACGACATGAGCGGATGTTCGCGAGAGAACCGTCAAAGTGCCGTATTATTGCTGGCCCCAGCCTTGGCTTCTCGCAACTTTGGACCATAACATACCCCAACCCACAAAGGGCCCATTTGGTTCGGCTTTGGGAAATGCCCTTGGGAGAATGTAAATACCTTTGAGGTAAATGGGTTTTCCGAAATACTAGACTGTTTGGTAAACTATAACCGAAAAGTGCTTTAGGGAAATGCAAGACTGTTTGGTAAACATATAATTGAAAAACCCTTTAGTGTAACCAAATTAAGTTTTTTAGTTTTAGTATTTTTAAAATTGCAAAAAAGAAACAATGACTATATAACCTTTTACATTTTCCATGTTGAGAGTAATGTAAAAGATATATATTAGTAAATTTATTTAAAAATTATATTAAAAGAATTTGATTATAAATTAGATGCAAAGCTCAACTTTTGGCTTAAGGTTCTTTTAGGTTTGTTTTCAACTTTGAATAATTTTTTTTTAATTATTGTAGTATTAATCATCTTCGTTAATTAATGATCATTCTAGTGTATTGATAAAAAAAATTGGGCTATTGATTGTAAAAAAAGAAGAAGGTGAACTCAACATTTGCAAAGGGTTTTTATTACTTTAAAAAAAAAAAAATCCGATGAAACTCCGTCACCGATCAACGTCGTTGGGGGTGTGAGGAAGATGATCAGTTTAAAAAAAAAAAAGAAGTCAACGGATGAATAGTAGAGGTGGACTTGCATTTCCGAAATGTTGAAAACCCAAAGCAGGTCCCCACATGCTTTGGGTTTTCAGCATTTCAAAGGCCAGCATTTGGCCAAAGATACCTCCAAATACTGAACCAAACACCTAAATTTTTTCCTAAGGGGCTTTTGGGGTTGAAAGCCCCTTGGCAATGCTAAACCAAATGGGGCCAAAGTCAGCATTGCGATGTCGGCGTCCACCTCAAAATCGCAAGGATCGCATCGGAAAAGGACTGGCGTGTGCCCATGGTCACCCTGTTCGCCCACTTGGAGGTCGAGGGGGTGGTCGGCATGACGTGGGTGTCGGATTTGAGGAGGCAATTCAGCGCAGAATTTGTGAAGATAAAATTGACACTGTTCGCAGCCATAGACGGAAATCGGTCCGCTGATGTCATTCCGGCACAGACCACATGAAAGGGCGCGACGGCAGTGTTCGCTCAACTTTTGCCGATACAGGAGGTGAGAATGCGAGGGATGAAGAAGGCTACTCATGGCTGTGCTTTATCAACGATATTGTTTTGAACTAGCGTTTCTATATAAGCATTGTCGATAGACTTTGAACGTTGATTTTTCCGAAATCTTACTAATCCTCGTTTATCTTCTCTTCTGGCAGATGTCTAATCTTGACTACGTCCTAAGTAATCCTAGTTTGTCCCACTTTGAACGTTGTCTAAAATGCCCAATTTGTCTCTCTGGTAGACTTTTAGAATCATGGCCATGTAAATATACCTTGCTTGAAATTACAGAAACAACTATTAGCGCTTTGCGTGACCTTATATTCTTCTGAAATTAAAAAAATCCATTTAATTTAAAGTGTCATAACAACATATACTACTAATAAATATTATGATTCGAGCACAACATTATTTTATCGTGCATAAATTGCTCTAGTATTTAGCTCATTGAATTGAAAGATTAAGATAAGATTACCTATAAGAAACGAAAAAGATGCATCCACTTTTTAAACGTAACTATAATTTATGGAGCATTGTTTCCTTTTTCCAAAAGAAAAGAATTTTCCACACAACCTTTAAAATATTATAATCTATTTTAAAATGTAAATTCTAGAAGATATGTAGGAGAAGTCATTTTGATGGACATTTAAATAAAAAGGTAAAAATTGAACAAGCTAACAACATAGCGAAATTGCACGCAAAGCCACCAAACATGACAAACAAGGTGCTTAGGTACGGTCCGTGGACTTGGTGATGAAGATGACCTCCGGCCGGGAACGTACTGAACTCACGCCATCATATGGCCGGATGAGTCGCTTTCTGCAGATGCGGGTGACAATATGAGGTTGTTGGCGATTTCTGAGTCGAGGTTGCCTTGGATGGCCGGAGAGTTGCACAGCGGAGAAGCCCAAAGAAGCCACTAATGTCGCTTCTTCTTGCTCCTTGAAGTCTGCCTTTTTCATTTAATCAATAATTCGGCAATAGCGTTGCATTTACGCTACAGATAGGAAAAAATAATTTTTAAGCAAAGAGATCTCTTAAGGAGATACAACAAGAAACAAATAGTTAGCAACGAGTTTCCTATGTAAGTAAATGATTGCACATTTTTCTTTTCATGTGTACTGTCTAAATTTAACTCCATGAAAGATTCAATTGACGAATTAATGCCGACTTATTTGAATTATCGTAATGGCATGACATGCCTTTAAAAGAAGTCAATGCATCAAATCAATCGACTAAATTACATTTTTTTTTTTTATAAAGGTTGGGACGGATTAATATAAGTCAGTCAACTTTCAGCTCAAGTCTATGGGAGTAAGACTAATGTGAAACAATAAGCTTGTGGAGATGAAGTATGTCAAAATATTTCATATAGCTTAAATATATAGTTTCCCTTCACCTATCACCTTAATCTTTTGTGATAGATTCTCTAATTTTTTCAAGATATCTTTTGAGATAAACTTTCTAACATGTTTTTTTTTTTTTTATGACTCAGATTTCCGCACCTTGTAGTGCGGCTGGTTCGGCACCAACTAGAGGAGAGCTAGTTTGGCCCAACAAATTAGCCTCCATGTAAGTGAAGGATATTGTAAGATGGAGGGGGACTTGAACTTGGGATCAATCACCCATAAGCCCAAGCCCTTACCAATCCACCAACCCCTTCGAGGCAACTTTCTAACATATTATTGGAGTCAAGTTCTACCTCTTTCCTGCTTGCATCCACTATTTGTAACAAATCCAATCAAAATTGATAAGGAGAGAGATTATGGTAATAACAATGTTACCAAAAAGAATGATGAATAAATTATTACGTTAATGGATATTATATAGTAGGCATAATAGCCATTAATATTGCAACGATATAATGTAATAAATTATCACTGATTAGTGAGACTTAATTAGAGATAGAAAAGATTAATTTTTGGTGATATGATATTTTAATTTAACATTAAATTCTACATTTTTTGGTCGAAACATTAATCTACTTTAGCATGCAATAAAATAGATCATTTTGTTTTTTGTTTTTTTTTGTGGTAAAAGAGGCTTGATTGGTTATGTTTGTTTCGCAAAAAATAAATAACTTGGAAAATAATTTTATAAATTTGACTGCTTGTATCGTTTGAAAAAATCAATCAATAAAAATGCATTTATTATTGAAAACAAATTATGTTTAAATATTTTCTTGAAAGTTGAATATATTTTTCATTTATTTGTTTTTGCAGGTAAAATAAATGATCATTTTTTGTAAAGTATTTTTTAATCTTTTTTTTTCGGCGAAACAAATGAACCATTCAATTCTAATATAAGTAGATCATACTTTATGATCTAATAGGACAGAGTTTAAATCTTTAGATGCAAAAGAAAGAAAATCGTCTGGTTTAGATGTGATGCCATAGTTTTTTTTTTTTTTGATATCCAGGATCGCTGGACCCGCCGTGCTTACGCTCGGCAATCCACGGCCCGAGATGTGATGCTATAGTTTGTAAGCCAATCGGCTACAAATGCCTCCGCCTTTTACTTGCATGTAGTCAAGGCCATACCATAGTGCCCAAAGTTTTTTACTTATTTTTTTCCTGGAAAGTGCCTAAAGTTCGATTTTAACAAAAGTAGAAATTCCCTCAAATAGATTATTTAAATTTACTTTCAAAATATATTTTGTTTTAGCCATTCCTAAATCTAAACTGGAGAAGGAAAAGATTTCATGCTTCCAAGCTTTATGTTATTTTTTGAATTTTTGGATTTTAATTTAATTCTACAAATATGTGGAGTGATAAACTAATAAGAGAAAAAGACAAAATGCTTCCCAAATTTTGGTCCAATATGTAATGTTGTTTGTAAATATTAATTTATTCTACATGGTTTATAAAGTATCTATAAATTTTTTTTCATTAAAAAATACTATCTATAAACGTTCAATCTACTTCTTAAATTATATGAAAATGTTTAATAGTCTTTCCATTAATTCAAATTAATGAAGATTGTTGATGTGATTTCCAATCCATTAAATTTGGACAGTGGACAAAAAAAAGTTACATATGAATTATTCACGCAAAATATTCATGTCGAATAAAATTAAAATAATCAATGTCAACAAATATTTTTTCCTCGACTAAAGGAGATAGATGGACATATTGACTTATTATTTTTGAAATTCTAATTCAATATATACAAATTCACATCATTAAAATAATATATATGATTTGTCGTTTAAGTAATATGTTGAATAAATTAAAATTTTATTGACAATATTCTCTATTAATAAATACAAATGATTGAAAATATGCAATTTTTTTTTTCGATTATTAACGCGGCAAAGTGACTTCATCGAGACCTAGACAGAGAGAGTCTCCGCAATCCGAAGAACATGGAAACAATGCGGCTGTCGGGGTCGGCGCATCCCATAGCCAATAAGGTTCGAGCTACGGAACATTTTCGAAGCTCTATTCCCAGCCCCTATACAAGCCTCGCTGCTCCCTGTCACCACCTAGTAGCTACGAAATTTATGTTCCCATGCACTAACAACATAGCTGAATATGAAGCTTGCATCCTCGGGCTTCAAGTCGCAATCGAGAAGGGTGAGGCCAAGTTAAAAGTGTTCGGGGATTCTGCACTAATCATACTACAGACCGTAGGTGAATGGAAGACTAAAGATGCCAAGTTACTCTAGTATCACGAGTATCAAGAAGATTTGGTCAAAGAATTCGATGAAGTTTCATTTGAATACCTATCAAGGTCTCACAATCAATTTGCAGATGCACTCGTAACTTTATCATCTATGTTGCAAGTCACTAACGGGTTAGAAGTCGAGCCTTTGAAAATAGAGGTTTTTACCAAAGCCGGCTTATTGTATGATCGTGACTGAGGAACCTGATGGAAAATCATGGTGTTACGATATCATGAATTATATTCAAAAGCAGGAATTCCCTGAAGGAAGTACTCCAGCTGATAGGAAATACATCACGAAGATGGCCTCAAAATTCTTCGCCAGTGGTGAGAATTTGTACAAGAGATCTTATGATTCAGTTTTGTTGCGATGTGTAGATGTAGCTGAAGCCACTCAAATCATGCAAAAAGTGTACAAAAGAGTATGTGGCCCTCATATGAACGGGCACATGTTAGCTAAGAAGATTATGAGATTAGGCTACTACTGGCTCACACTAGAAGGTGACTGTATTCAGCATGTTCGAAGTTGTTATCGTTGCCAAATCCATGGTGATAAGATAAATGTTCCTCCAACTGAGCTGCACCAATTTTCCGAGCCATGGCCTTTCTCAATGTGGGGCATTGATGTAATTGGCTCAATAAATCCGAAGGCTTCAAATGGGCATCGATTCATTTTGGTAGCGATAGACTATTTCTCCAAATGGATTGAGGCTACGTCCTTTACAAGTGTCACCGCTCGTAATGTTGCAAAATTCATCAAATGTGACATAATTGCTCGCTATGGTGTCCCTGAAGCAATCATCACTGACAACAGGACAAATTTGAACAACAAACTTGTTGATGACTTGTTTAGCGAATTCAAGATCAAGCATTTGGATTCGTCCCCTTACCATCCTCAAATGAACGGGGCTGTTGAAGTGGCCAATAAGAACATTAAGAAGATCATGGCTAAGACGGCCGAGAATTATTGAGATTGGCATGACAGATTACCGTTCGCACTAATGGCGTACCGGACGTCGATCTGCACTTCTACTGGGGCAACCCCTTTTGCTTTGGTGTACAGCATGGAGGTAATTCTGCCCGTGGAAGTGGAAATTCCTTCTTTGCGAGTTTTATCCCAAGTGGGGATGTCTAAGACTGAATGGTTGCAACAAAGACTTGAACAGTTAAACTTGATCGATGAGAAAAGACTGAAGGCTCTTTGTCATGGCCAAACTTATCAGCAGAGAGTGGCTAGGTCCTTCAACCGGAAGGTACGACTGAGACATTTTGAGGTAAATGATCTCGTCTTAAGGAAGCTGTTGCCGATTTTTCCGGATCCTGGTGGCAAGTTTGCTCTGAATTACAGTGGTCCATATATAGTGAAGAAGGTGCTTCCTGGAGGTACCTTGATCCTAGCAAAAATGGATGGTCATGAGTTTTCCACTCCAGTTAATTCTGATGCTATCAAAAAGTATTACCCATGACAGAATTTGCCATGTCATGTTTTGAACTGCAAGCATTTTTATGATGAATATATTGCCTCAATGAGTTGCAAATTCAATGGTCCAAATTTGTTACAAATCTTGCATGCTTTCCTTGATGAATTGCGTGAGATAAATTGAATGTGTCAAATGGGATACTTTGGAATGACGAAAGGCAAGCATTATTCCATACACTGCTTCATACACTAATCCCTGGTGAGTTGTGTGGAAAAATTCCATGCCTACGAGGAAAAGGGTGATCTCGTAAAGGGTACGTCAATCGAGATGATGAGAGGTAGTTTCTTCTTTTATCCGAAACACTACAGGTATACCCATTGTTTAGCCCTTTGAGTCCACACACATGAAGAGCTTTTCAAATTATCCCTGTCAAGGATCATCCCATACTGGGACAAAATTTGAAATGAATGATAGGAATTTTCTTACTCACACTTGCATCAATCTTCAAGTATTGCTTTCGCGGTGTAACGTATACGGTAATTGAAGTGCCTTAGGATGACCAAGAACAGTTCTTTCTCTATCATATACACTTTTATCCATTGCATAGCCCATTTGAGCCTATGAATTTGTTTCACATTAAACCCAGTTGGTGATCATCTCCCACACTAGAGCAAGAAAAAATTCAAATGGCATGGTCTAGAATGATAAAAGATGGAGGCTGTGCAAGTATAAAGAAAGTAAGTGCAAAAGAATAAAGGGTATGGAAAAACAGTGTGCCTGGTAAAAGCAAGGCCAATGCCTAAAGAGAAAAATCAAACACTTGATGTAGTGAGTAGTATCCCCAACAAGGTGGTACTAAAAAACTCAAATGCTGAGATGTTGCAATCAAGGAAGTTGTTATATGAAGAAAATCTTCAACTGTGAAGAAGAAGATTGGTGGCAATGTCAGGATGATCACCAACTTTGACCCCCTAAACACTTTTTGAGCCTAACAATCCTTTTGTTTCTCACCAATGGACCAAGCTTGCGTTACATCCCTTGCAAAGTCTCTTCAGATTAGGGCACTTGAATTAACGTAAAAAGTTCATATGTTTGAAAGCATCGCTCGAAAAAGTGCGAGTAAGACAATTTCTACCTCGTTTCGTATGTTTCTTGACTTGTAAGTCCAAAGATAATTGCGGAATGTCATTTTTCAATAGCCTCGACTCAAGGAGTCCCCTTTGTTAAGCCATTGACCGAGCCCACATTACGGTCCCTGTTAAAGACCTCTTAAATTGGTAAGGTCATACCACTTGCGAGATTGCTTAGACCCTTGTTTGGCACGACAATGAAAAGGTAGAGTGATTGTCAAAATCCTACATCAAATGTCAGGATGAAATGACCCTTTTTAACGAGGATGAGTGAAAAGTTGATATAGCTAGTGCTAGTACCTAGAGGGGGGTGAATAGGTATATAAACGATTTTTCGCACAATACTTAGACAATTGAGTAATTGCAGCAAATAACATTCAATCGTAAGACTCAAAGTGAATGAAAGAGAGAATTAAACACGAGGTTTATAGTGGTTCGGCTTGGTTCAAGCCTACGTCCACTCTTTCGCACCGATGCCAATTGGCTGGATTCCACTATGAACAAAGAGATGTTACAGCGTTGATCTTCCTTGACTTTTGGGTGTAGATAAACTACCACACTCACTCAAGGTATCACAAAGTATAGATACTCTTTGTAAACAATTTCGCTCAGATCGTATCGACTAATAATCAAGGTGTTTCGACACTGGAATTTCTCTATCGATCACACACTTGAACAATCGAGACGTCTTCTTTTTATACTCCTTTATGCCATCATACCCGTTGGCACTTACCAAAGGAATTCCTCCAATCTACCCGTTGGACGGAATCAATCAAGAAGATCATCCGAGCTATTAAAGGAATCGATGATAGCCCATCAATCCCGTTCGCCCATACAATCAGGATCTTGGTTTCCATGAATAGAACCTTCCAAGAATACTTCGTCGATTATCGGATCTTCAATTGATCTAGATACGAATCAAAGAATCCGTTGTATATGTCCAGCCAAAAGATCTTCTCCAGAGATCAAGATGAAATCCTTACTCATAATCCTCGATTTGGATTTCCTTCGACACGGATCGGATAGACGGTCGTGAGAATAACTTTGAGTCTTAAGTCTTGAGTCTTGAATCTTGAGTCTTGAATCTTGAGTCTTGAGTTCGAGTCCGGTGGTCGAAAACCTTCGACGCGCGAGATAACCAGACTAGATCGATGGAAATGTTTTGTCGGCTTCAAAATCTTCTAGAGCGATTTCTCCAACAATCTCCCCTTTTTGATGATGACAAAACTTTCCGTAGATTTGAACAACCTTGACCTGCAAAAACATTTCTCAAGCAATATGGCTATCTCATAAGAGTTTAATAAACAACCGACTCGCATCCACAGAAAATTGGTTAGACTTTCATGAGAAATGCCATATAACAATACTTGATATAAATGCCAACAAGTCAAGCATCATAATCATCATAATCCACAGCCAAATTCAGTCCGTACTCAAGTTCACACAAGTCATTCTCAATAAACTTAAAAACTCACAATCACAAAAAACGAATTTAAAATTAAGGATTGAAAAAGATGGAAAAAGATGGTTGATTCAAATTTCTTCTCCCCTTTTTGTCATCGGGAAAAAAAAGGTGAGAAAAGAGTCATGTCTCGCTTGGGAATGCGTACGATCCGGAAGTCTCCCATGGGTGAACTATGCCTTCGAGCCTCTTCAATTCTTCCCTTAATTTTGCTACCTCTTCTCCTTTGGCATTGGCTTGAATTTGCGGAGCGAGGTCTTTCATTCTGTCTTCCGGGAGTAAGCGAAGATGCTTGGCCAGCATTCTTGAGAGCTTGAATTTCAAAGTCCGAGCATAGATTTGTCCCCGCATTTCGAGAAGAATATCAAGAATACGCTGAAAATCCGCTGAATTATCGTCCGCATACTAGCATCTATTTTCTCGAGATGGAGTGAATGCAGATGATGGTGCTTCCGTATGACCTTGCAGATTTGATGATGTATCGATGTTCTTCGGGCAATGGATCGGCTGAACCTCTTCCTGGAAGCATGAGGTGAGGATCTTTCTTGCTCCCCAACTCCCCCGACTCTAAGGCATCCAAATCTTTCTCGCCAACTCCCCGTCTCTAAGACATCAAGATGGGTGGAGTGATGATCATGCTCTTCCGTGTCTTTCTCTCCGATTCAGCAGCAGACTTTTCTTTTTCTTCTTCTCCTTCTTCTTCATCTTCTTTTTCTTCTTCTCTCTGTTCTTCTTCTTTATCCTCTTTCTCCTTTTCTTGCTCTTCTTCTCTATGTTCGGACCGAAGTTCCGTTGATCGAGATACAGTAACGTCTAGTCCTTACCGGTGCAAGGGAATAGAGTGATCTTCATCATCTTCTTCATCTTCCAAGATGAGAGATCTTCTCTTTTTGGATGGAGCATGAATTGGCTCCTTCCCTTTTCTCTTTGATGCAGAAGAGAGCGGAGTTTTCACCTTGAACTTTGCCAATTCCTTGCTAAGTTCTTTCAGACGCATCTTCGTCAACATACTCAAACCTACCACCATTTTATCGCATGGTCTAACACAGAGAGTGTGTGGCAGTTCGATATTCATGTGTCTGAAGATCTTTGTCACAAGATTCGGATAAGGCAATTGTCCCTTGTTCTTCGTTATTGCTCGGTACATGTGGAAGATAATAGTATGAGGCAGAGAGAACTTCTTCCCTGAGTTGATTGCATACATCAATTTGGCCTCCGAATTGGATACATCGTCTTCGATGTAGACTTTGGCCACGATGCGATTGATCACAATTTTGTGCAGCACAATGTTGATGGCACTCATCTTCGAATAGGTAATCCTTGCCTCTGTATCTCGTTTTTGACAAGATCCGAGTAGCACGAGCAATCGAGACCTTGATTGGTTGATAACGTCCTCGTTCAACACCAATTATGTCCTTGAGAATGTCCACATCAATCACATAATCCCCGATCTCGAACACTTTGAATGATATTCTATTTGCATCAAGAAAACTTAGATTCGAATAGAAATAAGCAAGTCAAGTGTGCATAACCATCGTGGTATACGTGCAAAACTGCTCAAGTTGAAGCAATTCGAACTTTTCCCTTAAGTTCACATTAATTGCATCCAGAAATCAAAATCAACACTCCCGGGGTTTATCACTCCTCGTTTCAACGATCAAGAACAACTTCTCCCGATCATTCGATCTAAACAACTCCATCTTCTTTCCCTTCACATTTGCAGCAATGCCCATTCTTGGTTGAAAATCACTAAACATTTTATCATCTTCGTTCCCCTCATTAGGAATCGGTCTGAAACACGAGGGTCACTTGGAATGTTCGCAAGTGATTCTTCAGCCTTACCTTTGGGAGCAATTCCCAATTCCTCCATTCTTTTCAAAAATCTGTACTCATTCCCATAATTCTTTTCTCTAAGAAAAGCATCTATATAATTCAGAGGAGAACCAGAAACCTTCAACGCACGATAGAGCATGTAAATAAATGAGGGTCTTTGTGCTCTTACTGGTTCGACGTCCTCTAGAATGACTTCCTCTTGATGATGACCCGCACCTTGTGGGGTAGATGGTGAGTGATGAGGTGGAGAGGGAACGGGGACTGTTGCTGTCTCGACAAATCATCTTCCTCGGTGAGATCGAAGTGCGTAGGTCCCTCTTTCATTCTCTGTGGACCCCGCTTGCTATCCTTGACGACTTTCTCGAAGACGACATCTTTCTTTGTCAATGGAAGATTCCTTCGCTCGTTTTCCCAAGGAAAGATGACAACTTTCTCGAGTATTGATACGAAGTAGAAAACGGGGTTGAGAGAAGAATGCCTTTTAGGGTTTTGATAGTCGAGTAAAAAGTGAAAACGTGTATATATAACTCGTTTTGAAAAGGCAAGAGCAATCGTTACGAAGAAAGGTGGGTCGTCTCTCTTGAAAATAATAACTGCCATTTAAAAAGATTATCCCTTTTTGAAAAGGCATGTTTACAAGAATTAAAGATTATATCAATCAAATATAATCTGAATGAAAGATCGTACCTTTTCGAGATTAAAAGAATAACTTACGAGTCTTTACAATGAAGGTCCGAGTCCGAGAATTCGAGTCGACGAATAGAGTCTCGAAAGATAGAGTCCGAAGGATAGAGTCTCAAGTATAGCTTCTTAGGACTTTAACTTCTTCAAGCTTCAAAATGTTGAGTCTCGATACGGATAAAATCGAATTGATTTTTCTCCAATGGCTTTGTGAATATATCCGCTAGTTGACTTTTGAATCAACAAATTGAATTGAGATTTCTCCATTTTGAATATGATCTCTAATAAAATGATGTCGAATCTCTATATGCTTTGCTCTTGAATGAAGGATTGGATTTTTGGTGAGGTTGATTGCGCCGGTGTTGTCACACCCGATTTCGTGCATGAGTCTTCAATTCCAAAGTCTTGTAGCTGTTGTTTTATCCATAGAATTTGCGAACAGCAGCTTCCAAGAGCTACATACTCGCTTCGTTGTAGAAAGAGCTACAAAGTGCTCGTTTCCTTGAAAACCAAGACACGTGCCCCGCTTCCAAGCAACTGGCGGGGTTCTCGAAGTGCTCTTTCTATCAACTCGCAACCAGCTAGATCGGCGTCGAATATCCGGAAGATTGAAGTCTCCCTCCTTAGGATACCATAGACCGATGCTTGAAGACGAGGCAACGTATTTAATAACACGTTTTGCAGCCTTGAGATGAGATTCTCTAGGATCCGATTGAAACCTTGCACAGATGCAAACACTCAACAAAATGTCGTCTAGATGCAAAAGTAAGATAAAGAAGTGAACCGATGATGCTTCGTACAGCTTTTGATCAATTTTCTTCCCTTCTTCATCTTTGTCTATTTTCAACGAACTTGACATTGGTATATCAGTCTTTTTGCAATTTTCTAATCCAAACCTTTTGACAAGATCATTAGCATATTTTTCTTGACAAATGAAAGTACCTTCCTTCAATTGCTTTACTTGAAGACCAAGAAAGAATGTTAATTCTCCCATCATACTCATTTCAAATTCATCCTGCATAGACTTTGAAAATTTCTTGCACAGACTTTCATTAGGAGATCCAAATATGATATCATCCACATATATTTGAACAAGTATAAAGCTTTTGTTTTCCTTCTTAATAAATAAAGTAGTATCAACTTTACCTTTGACAAAACCATTCTTTAATAGGAACTTACTTAGTCCGTCGTACCAAGCTCGAGGTGCCTCGTTTTAAACCATACAGAGCCTTTTTTCACCGAAGACCGAGTCCGGCTTCTTTGGGTCTTCAAACCCCGGAGGTTGTTCCACGTAAACTTCCTCATGGATAAATCCATTTAGGAAAGCGCTTTTGACGTCCATTTGGAATAACCTGAAATTTTTATAGCAAGCAAACGCAAGTAATAGACGAATAGCTTCTAACCTTGCCACAGGAGCGTAAGTCTCATCATAGTCTATTCCTTCTTCTTGCGAATATCCTTTTGCCACGAGTCTTGCTTTGTTTCGTACGACTTTTCCTTTTTCATTTATCTTGTTTCTGAACACCCATTTGGTTCCGATAACAGTTTTACCTTTTGGTTTAGATGTCAGATCCCAGACGTCATTAATATTGAATTGTCTGAGCTCTTCTTGCATGGCTTCAATCCAGCTTTCATCAGATAGAGCTTCTTCTATGCTTTTTGGCTCAATTTCGGAAATAAGAGCTACTGCACTAGACTCTTCACGCTTTTTGGATCTGGTGCGGATTCCTTCATTAATTTCTCCGATAATGAGATCTTTAGGATGACTGGATTTATGCTTCCAGTTGCTGGTTGATTTAACTGGTTGAAGATCTCTTTCTTTATTTGAGTCTTCATGAGTAGCTTGATGCTGATCTTCCAGAATTTGAGAAGCTTCTTGAGATGTAATCTTTTGAGGGTCTGGAGCAGGTTCAGACTCTTCATGCTGAGTCTGACTGGATTCTTCTTGCGTAGAGTCTTGGAATTTGACATTCATTGACTCCTCCACAGACTGGCTCTTCTTATTATAGACTCGTAGGCTTTACTTGATGTAGAATATCCAAGGAAGATGCCTTCATCGATCTTTCTTCGAACTTACCAACTTGATCTTTTGCATTTTTCAATATAAAACATTTACATCCGAAAACATGAAAGTATGAAACAATAGGCTTCTTTCCTTTGAGTAATTCATAAGGAGTTTTCTCCAGAATAGGTCTTAGAAAGACTCTATTGATAATATAACATGCTGTTGAAACAGATTCAGCCCAAAATCGTGAAGAAATTTTACTTTCAATTAACAGAGTTCTAGCCATTTCTTGAAGAGATCGATTCTTCCTTTCCACCACTCCATTCGCCGAGGAGTATATGGAGAAGAGAATATATGTTTAATTCCAGAGTCATCACATAATTTTGTAAAATTTTGATTTTCAAATTCGCCTCCATGATCTGTTCTTATACTTGATATAACACATCCAATTTCATTTTGAATCTTTTTAGCAAATTTTTCAAAATACGAACATGTTTCAGACTTATTTGCAAGAAAATATACCCAAGTAAAACGGGAGAAATCATCTACAATTACTAGGCAATATTTCTTACCTCCAATGCTCGGGTTCGGTTGGTCCGAATAAATCCATATGCAACAACTGCAGTACATGATTAGTAGAGACATGATTTATTGATTTGAATGAATTTCTTACCTGTTTTCCCAGAATGCATGGAGTGCATGGATTGATCTTTTGATATGATAATTTTGGTAGTCCTCGAACAAGCTGTTTTGATGAGATTTTGGCCAATTGCTTCATGTTGACATGACCGAGCTTTCTGTGCCATAAGCTTGCTTCGTCTTGAATTGATATTAAGCAATGCGAATCATTTGGTTTTACGTCTAGGAGGTAGATATTTCCATGTCTTCGACCTTTGAAAGACTGAGTAGAGTCTTTACTGATTCCAGAACATGTTCCTTCTTGGAAGAAAATCTTGAATCCAAAGATCACATAGTTGACTCGATGCTTAGAAGATTGTAATTGAGTCCTTCTACTAGGAAACATTGTTTATTGTGAGATTTCCAATTTTGACAGTTCCAAATCCCACAATATTTCCTTTCTTGTTTCCTCCAAATGAAACTTTTCCTCCGTTCACTTGAATAAGCTTTATGAAGCTATTTGAGTCTCCCGTCATGTGTCTTGAACATCCGCCTGTCAAGATACCATTTTACCTTTTTCTTGACGGAGACCCGCATTCAAATGAAAATCTCAAACTTTCTTTGGTACCCAAATTTTCTTGGGTCCTTTGGTGTTAGCAGAATAATCATTATAAGGCCATGCTTTAAGGCTTCCAAATCATAGGACATTCTTTTTCAAAGTGATCCTTACTATTACACTTTGAACATCTTAAAGCATTTCGACCTACGGGATTTACAAAGACTTTCTTGAAATGATTTTTGTAAGCCTCTTTCGATGGTCTCTTCTTAATTCTTTCTTTTACTTTAGGAAAATCAATCAAGGGAATTGTTTCTGCTGTCATACCTAGACCAGACTTATTAAAGTAAGGTCTTTGAACCGAAAGAACTTTTTCAAGTTTTTCAGATCCAATAGAAAATTTCCTTGAAATATTTGACAAATCCGTTTTTAGAAAAGTATTTTCTTTTAAAAGATTATCTTCTTTTTCTTTAAGAGTCAAAACATTCAAATCTAAACTTTTGATTCTTTCTTCTAAAATGTTTTCTTTTTGTTTTAAAACTAAGTTTTCCCTTTTAGTTCGGAAACTCTTTTGAGAGAAGTCTTAAGATTAAAACACAGTTCATCAATATATTTAGAGACTTTGACAGGTATTTTAAGATCACTTACCTCAAATTCACTTTCCGAGTCTGATCCAGAATCTGAGTCTGAGTCTGATTGTGCCATCAGACACAGATTGGCATATTCATCCTCACTTTCTTTACACTCGCATCACCCAAGTTTCGGCTTTGAGTGCTTTTCGAAACTTTTCAGCTTTTCCTTTCTTCTTCTTCAGAAGAGGACAGTTGGGTCTTATGTGTCCCTTTTTCTTACATTCGAAACAAACTACATCCTTGTTTGGTTCCTCATCATCAACAGACTTGGATTGCTGTCTTTGAAAATTTTGTTTCTTTGAGTTGAACCTTCTTCCTTTCCTATTCAGTTTTCTGAATTTTCTTATCATAAGAGCAAGCTCCTCATCATCCGATCATCTTGTAATCGCATCGTCGAATCATCATTTGATTTTAAAGCAATAGATTTCTTACCTCTTGAATCTTCATCTTCATTGATTCGTTCCACTTCATAAGACTGAAGAGTTCCAATCAGCTCATCAACAGATAGTGGCATAATTCTTTGCGTCTCTCTTATTGAAGTCTTGATATGATTCCAATCCTTAGAGAGTCCACGCAATAGCTTGTTCACTTTCATGGGATCAGAGATCTTTTGTCCTTGGTTCTCAAGACCATTGACAATATCTGTAAAACGACTAAACATGTCAGTTATAGGTTCTCCTGGTTTCATTTTGAAGGATTCATATTGACCAAGGAGAATGTTGATTCTGGTCTCCTTCACTCGATCTGTTCCTTCATAGGTGATGTGTAATCTGTCCCACACTTCTTTTTGTTGTAACACAAGAAGATATTCTGTTATATTCAGTTGGTGACAAAGCACAATATAAAGAATAAATTGCTTTTGCATCGAGTGCTTGTCTCTTATTGATTTCTTCCTGAGTCATTCCACCAATCTCGATTGTTTCTTTTCCTCTTTCAGATACTGATGCAGCAGTAGGAGTGATCCCTTTTTCCACAACGTCCCATTCCAGAGGATCCTTTGATCGAAGAAAGGCTTTCATCTTGTTCTTCCAGATGTTGTAATCCTTTCCATCAAAGTAGGGAGGTCTGGTATTGCTTTGCCCTTCCATCAGCCCTGGTGCCAGCATACTAGCCATGGATCTTTTACTCTGAAGTAAAACACTTCAAATAAAGTAAGAACACGGGCTCGATACCAATTGATATAGCTAGTGCTAGTACCTAGAGGGGGTGAATAGGTATATAAACGATTTTTCGCACAATACTTAGACAATTGAGTAATTGCAGCAAATAACATTCAATCGTAAGACTCGGTGAATGAAAGAGAGAATTAAACACGAGGTTTATAGTGGTTCGGCTTGGTTCAAGCCTACGTCCACTCTTCTGCACTGACAGCCAATTGGCTGGATTCCACTATGAACAAAGAGATGTTACAGCGTTGATCTTCCTTGACTTTTGGGTGTAGATAAACTACCACACTCACTCAAGGTATCACAAAGTATAGATACTCTTTGTAAACAATTTCGCTCGATCGTATCGACTAATAATCAAGGTGTTTGAGACTGGAATTTCTCTATCGATCACACACTTGAACAATCGAGACGTCTTCTTTTTATACTCCTTTATGCCATCATACCCGTTGGCACTTACCAAAGGAATTCCTCCAATCTACCCGTTGGACGGAATCAATCAAGAAGATCATCCGAGCTATTAAAGGAATCTGATGATAGCCCATCAATCTGTTCGCCCATACAATCGGGATCTTGGTTTCCATGAATAGAACCTTCCAAGAATACTTCGTCGATTATCGGATCTTCAATTGATCTAGATACGAATCAAAGAATCCGTTGTATATGTCCAGCCAAAAGATCTTCTCCAGAGATCAAGATGAAATCCTTACTCATAATCCTCGATTTGGATTTCCTTCGACACCGGATCGATAGACGGTCGTGAGAATAACTTTGAGTCTTAAGTCTTGAGTCTTGAATCTTGAGTCTTGAGTTCCGAGTCCGGTGGTCGAAAACCTTGAATAACTAGACCGATGGAAATGTTTTGTCAGCTTCAAAATCTTCTAGAGCGATTTCTCCAACAAAAGTCATTTCATACTGAAAGATCCCTCATTTGACACATCCATGACACTCAAGTATTCAAATTGGAATATTCTTTCGAAATCTTTCCCAATGGAAATTAGGTGATGCAAGATTAATAGAAATCATCACGCATGAACCTCCCTTGAATTAATGCATGTTGTGATTACAAATGCATGTTGCCTCTCCTATGACCATGTTTTGCAGGAGGCATAACCCCCCCACCCCCGCGCGCGCGCGCGCGGAGGATCAGAGATGTTACCAGGTAAGTATATCTCTATCCATACCTTAAATGCTTGTCATTGCACAGGTATTTGATAACTCTATAAAAATAGAGTTATTTTACCTATTTTAGGCAACAATTAATACATTATCTATGAGAAAATATTTGGATTTTCTTCTATTATTTGAATTTTCCTTGTTTATGCAGAATAATAAGATATGGAGAAGATAATGAAAAGAATGGCAAATATCAGGAATTCAAATAAAAGCAGCAATGGAAGATGGATATCAAATTAGGAAATTCTTGATTTTGTTCCATAATATTATCTGCAAGCGTTGGGAGATATATATATTTTGGATTTCCTATAAATAGGAAAGAGAGAGGGAAGCTAGGGTTTTGGTTAGATCGTTTTTCATTCTTCTGAAAGTTTTTCAAATATTTTGAAGAGAAGACAAAAGTGGTGACAGAATTCTTGTCATTTGATTCAAGATGCTGGGTTTGATCTATATTTTTACTTTTTCTTCTACTATGTTCTAATTTTATTTTGTTAGGGCTACGATGTAGCCTAACCATGATGATGTGAATTTCATGATTTTTATGTTTTATAATTGATTTCATTCATGTGAGTTATATATTATTGTGTTTAATGCTTTTGAGTAACTGGCCACCACTTGAATGATCTGATATGCATGTTTGAGACTGAGAAGTGATAATATGCAATTGCTCATTATAATGTATAACAATGAATTAAACGTGGATAGAGATATATCACATTATTTGTGTAGCTTTCGGTGATAAGATGATCCAAAAGACTCATTGTAAGTCGGGTATTCATAGTTTTTAATGCACTCATGTTTATTTTAATTCACATAGAAATATAGTGGATTAATAAGCTGAGTATGTTTGCTATACCTAGAGATAGGATAGTAAATAGATTAGGAAATTTCGCTATCACATGTTTGATATCGTTCTTGTATTCACAATAATCTGAAATTCATCTCTAGTGGTTATGGTGAAATCGGATGCTCTAACATATTTATCTTATCGATTTACTGCATTTAGTCTACAAATTTCGTTTTTAATTTATTCTTAATTATATTTTGATCTGTTAGATAAATTTTAGAATTAGTTTATTTTAGTATTTAATTGGTTTATTAATCAACGATCTCCATGGGACGATACTTTTTCTCATTATTATATTACTTGTTTGACACGTGCACTTGCGTTTAGAATTTTACGAACAAGTTTTTGGTGCCGTTGCCGGGGATCGTTTGTTTAATACTAATTAATATTGATACCAGATAATTCTAAGTTTAATCTAGCTTTCATTTTGTTTTATTTTTCTGGGTGTACATCGGTTTATGACACGTAGCCAACAAGGGGAACTTGTTGAACTTGATCCAAAAATCGAGCGTACATTCAAAAGGCGACTAAGAGACTAGAGAAATCACGTTAAGAAGATGGTAGACGGTGAGAATGAAAATCCACGTAGACTCTTAAGAGATTATGCTGCGCCAACAGTTCAAGGCACCACATCAAGTATCAGAAGACCTGCAATTCAAGCAAACAACTTTGATATCAAGCCGTCAATCATTCAGATGCTTCAACAATCGGTGCAATTCAGTGGGCTACCAAGCGATGATCCAAACACTCACATCGATAGTTTTCTTGAAATCTATGACACCATTAAATATAATGGAGTTACAAATGATGCTATTAGATTGAGATTATTTCCATTCTCTCTTAGAGACAAAGCTAAGAGTTGGCTTTCTTTTCTTCCTGCAAGATCAATTACTACATGGAATGATATGGCTCAGAAATTTCTTGGTAAGTTCTTTCCACCTGCAAAGTCTGCGAAGATGCGTAACGATATTACTAAGTTTATGCAGATGGATAATGAATCATTATATGAAGCATGGGAAAAATTCAAAGAATTTCTTAGGAGATGCCCACATCACGGACTACTCGTATGGATGCAGGTACAAACTTTTTATAATGGCTCTAGTACAAATCTTCGTTCTATGATTGATGCAGCTACAAGAGGAACTCTAAATAATAAAACACCAGAAGAAGCCTACAATCTATTAGAGGAGATGGCGTCCAATAGTTATTAATGGCCTACTGAAAGACTACCAATGTGAAAAGTTAGCGGAGTTCATGAAGTGGATGTTTTTGCTGCGATTATTGCACAATTTGAAGCACTCAACAAAAAGCTTGATAATATGAGTGTTTCAGCCATGAAAATTCAGAATTTGACATGTGATTTTTGTGGTGGAAGACATGTTAGCACAGAGTGTTAGGTAGGTAATACTTTCAAACAATCTAGTGAAAATTCTAACTTTGTTGGGAATTTTAACAAGTCATAGAATAATCCCTACTTCAACACGTACAATCTGGGATGGCGCAATCATCCAAATTTTTCATGGAATAATCAGAATGTGACGAGACCACAAGGATTCAAACAATCAGAAGAGACAAAGTCAAATTTGGAAGACATAGTCACCAAACTTGCTAACACAACTCATGACTTCATCAAAAGCACATATGTGAGATTTCAAAACCAAGAGGCTTCAATCAGAAATCTGGAGATGCAAGTGGGTCAATTAGCAAGCATGATGTCAAGAAGACAACAGGGTTCTTTGCCGAGCAACACAGAGAAAAATCCAATTGAAAACATAAAGGCTATTACCCTGAGAAGTGGCAAACAAGTGGAAGAAGAAGAGATTTTCAGAGACAATAAAGAGGTGGTCAATAAACAATCAAATGAGACAAGCAAGGGTAAACTTTTTCCAGATAATCCCAAGCCATATGTGCCGCCAATTCCATTCCCTCAGCAACTCCAGTAGCACAAAATAGATAAGCAATTTTTTAAATTTCTTGATATATTTAAAAAACTGCACATTGACATTCCTTTTGCAGATGCTTTAGTGCAAATACCTAGTTATGCAAAAAAATTTAAGGAGATTTTGGCAAACAAAAGGAAATTGGAGGATTATGAAACCGTGAAGTTAAACGAGGAGTGTTCAGCCATTCTACAAAACAAATTGCTTCCGAAATTAAAAGATCCAAGGAGTTTTACTATTCCTTGCACTATTGGGGATTCTTACTTTGAAAAAGCATTATGTGATTTAGGTGCAAGTATTAATTTGATGCCTGATTCAGTTTTCAAGAAATTAGGATTGGGCAAGGTAAAAGCAATCACAATGTCACTTCAACTGGCTGATCGATCAATTAAATATCCAAGAGGTATTGTGGAAGATATTTTGGTAAAAGTTAACAAATTTATCTTTCCTGCAGATTTCATAGTTCTTGACATGGAGGAAGATTTTAAGGTACCACTTATCTTAGGTCGACCTTTTCTAGCAACAGGAAGAGCTCTTATTGATGTACAACAAGGGAAGTTGATTCTTAGAGTTCAAGATGATCTTGTTTCATTTAATGTTTTTAAAGTAATGAAATATCCATCTGATGATAATTCTTGTTTTAGAGTTGGGATAGTTGACAAGTTGGTGAATAAGGTTTTTCAGGAAAATATTTTTGAAGATCCACTTGAAGCATGTCTGATTCAACTAAGGGACAAAGATATTCAGAATGAGGAGATAAAGAAGTACGCAAATTTCATGGAGGCAATTCCACCATATTCAAGGCAAAAGGCAACTAAATTTGAGGAGTTGGGACAACACATTACAAAGCCTAAACCATCAATTGAAGAGCCTCCAATTCTTGAACTCAAACCCTTACCTTTGCATTTGAAATATGTTTATTTAGATGGAGTTTATTATTTACCAGTAATTATATCTTCTTCTTTGACAGATTTGATGGAGGAACAATATAAACCCACTATCCAACCTCAGAGATGTTTGAAGCCCTCCTTTGAAGGTGGTTACAACAAGCGAAGACCACCATTAAACTTCATCCTCCAGATTAGCGACATCCGAGATAGTTTGGCTGAAAACTATAAAACAAGCGCTTCTTGGGAGGCAACCCAAGCATTTTAATTATGTTTTTATTTATTTATTGTTAAGTTTATTATGTTTTGCAAAAAAAAAAAAAAAGCTTAACTTTTTTCTGTTTTATCCAGGTTAATTTTTTAGGGAGCACCTTTCAAGAGTTTAATTATCACGGTCATCTATGAACTTATTCTACAACTAGGGAGTTTTCTTCTTCCTATTCTATTTTTTGCATTGAGGACACTACTTCATTCAAGTTTTGGGGGGGAGATAAAAATTTTGGGCTAAATCTATTTTCTATTATGATTGCTTTCTTGGTTGTGTATTTTTACGATTCTTAGGAAGATTTAAATTTTATTTAAACTTGCAATTGATGTGTGAGTTAATCTTAATTCTGATTATGTTGATCCACTTATTGAGCACTAAAAGTCCTTAATTTTTGAATTGTGTGTAAATTTAGAGAACATTCATGTGAAGTATGTGATTTTCTTAAATTTCACCCAAATCTTAGAATTTGTTTGATTTTCTCTTGAGGCGAAATTCTAAGCTAAATCTAACCGAGAAAATGATTTAGGCAATTTTTTGATTGATTGAGCCTTTCAAGCTAACCCTGTTTATTTATCCCTAGTCACCCCGTTGAGTCTTAATTATTACCCAATTTTTCATTGGCACACATATATGTTTAGCCTAGCCGTGATCAAATTATATCCTTATCCCATGCCCTATGAACAATTTGATTTTCTTTTGGGATAAAAAATTATTTGAGCTTGATAGAAATTTGGGAGGAAGGATGGAGTATGCAAAAAAAAAAAAAGTGATTGCAATGGTTGTTTGGGGTGTATTGTAAAAAAAAAAAAAAATTGCTTTTATGGTTCCCTATCCAACTTTCAATTAAGTGAGCCTTTTGGATACTCAATGGGTTGGAAATTTTCATATTATATTAGGAGGGACTTTGGGAGAAACTCCACCATAAAGCAATTCAAAAAAAAAAAAAAAAGATAGAAAGAAAAAAAAAAGAGAAAAGAAAAAGGAGAAGAAAAAAAAAGGAATGATGATATATGGTGGCGGAAAAATTATCTTGAAGGAATGAAATTGGATTGTGACATTGGCTCTAATTAGATCCTAGAAATTAACGTGTTGATGGGTGATTTGAGCTTAAAATTACTGTTATCTCACATTTAGCCTAGCCTTACATTACAACCCGAGAAAAGTCCTATTGATTTTTGGTTGGATAATTAGCTTACATTAGTGGAGAGAGGAATGAAAAGCAAACCTATGAGATTTGGTCATAATTATTGAGAATTTTTTTAGAGGTTGCATGTCAATATGAATTTATCTGGATTGCATATAATTCGAAAAATATGGGGACTCTCACACACACACTTGGATCATATAGTTAGAACTGGTCTTAACTTATAAATCGATTTCAATGTTTGGATGAAATTTGTGTTTTTCTTTGAATTGTGAATTTGAGCAATTATGGAAAGATGTCATGGAGAAGGTTGTTAGGTTGAGTATGTATTATGTCTTACTTTTGCTCGAGAACTAGCAAAATGTTAAGTTTGGGGGTTTGATAACTCTATAAAAATAGAGTTATTTTACCTATTCTAGTTAACAATTAATACATTATCAATGAGAAAATATTTAGATTTCCTTATGATTATTTGAATTTTCCTTGTTTATGCAGAATAATGAGATATGGAGAAAATAAGGAAAATAATGGCAAATATCAGGAATTCAAATAAAAGCAGCAGTGGAAGATGGATATCAAATCAGGAAATTCATGATTTTGTTCCTTAATGTTATCTGCAAGCGTTGGGAGATAGATATTTTGGATTTCCTATAAATAGGAAAGAGAGAGGCAAGCTAGGGTTTTGGTTAGATTGTTTTTCATTCTTCTGAGAGTTTTTCAAGTATTTTGAAGAGAAGACAAAAGTGGTGACATAATTCTTGTCCTTTGATTCAAGATGCTGAGTTTGATCTATATTTTTACTTTTTCTTCTACTATGTTCTAATTTTCTTTTGTTAGGGCTATGATGTAGCCTAACCATGATGATGTGAATTTCATAATTTTTATGTTTTACAATTGATTTCATTCATAAGAGTTATATATTATTGTGTGTAATACTTTTGAGTGACTGGCCACCACTTGAATGATCTGATATGGATGTTTGAGACTGAAAAGTGATAATATGCAATTGTTCATTATAATGTATAACAATGAATTAAACGTGGATAGAGATATATCACGTTATTTGTGTAGCTTTCGGTGATAAGATGATCCAAAAGACTCATTGTAAGCCGGGAATATTCATAGTTTTTAATGCACTCATGTTTATTTTAATTCACATAGAGATAGGATAGTAAATAAATTAGGAAATTCCGCTATCACATGTTTGATATCGTTATTGTATTCACAATAATCTGAAATTCATATCTAGTGGTTATGGTGAAATCGGATGCTCTAACATATTTATCTTATCGATTTACTGCATTTAGTCTACAAATTTCGGTTTTTATTTTATTCTTAATTATATTTTGATCTGTTAGATAAATTTTAGAATTAGTCTATTTTAGTATTTAATTGGCTTATTAATCATCGATCTCCGTGGGACGATACTTTTTCTCATTATTATATTACTTGTTTGACACGTGCACTTGTGTTTAGAATTTTACGAACAGTATTCCTCCTCAAATGCACCGACACTCGACTCGGTCGAGCTGTCCCCAAAGATTTTTCTCCGAAATTTGGCCTGATTAAGGCGACCGAAGAAAGGTTCAGGTCATGGTCAGATGATTTATGCTGCAATGCTAGGCGATCGAAGAAAGGTTCGGATCCTAGCCAAGCAAAATCTCTGTTTAGGCGATCATAGAATGATATGGGTCCTAGACAATATTTAGGTGAAGTTCTCATGAAAGTCAAGCAGCAATTGGCCTGGAGCATTAAGATTTGTCCAAACCGTCCGATAACCCAATCAAGCCTTCAGGTAGGGTATCAGGTAAGTATCAAATATGTCGAAGTACTCGAGATAAAGCTTAGGAAGCTCATCTTCTAATCAAAATGCTTAAGGAGAAATTTGAGTATCTCTTCCAATTTGCAGAAATTGAGAATCTGTGAATTTCACCAAAATCTTTCAATCCGTTGTTGACATCTCAGTTTGGATTTGAATGTCACAAAATATTTTCATCTAAACATTTCACTCTAGATGGGAATGTTCTTTTTATCTTTCTCGTTATACCTTAGTCTTGATCTAGGTGTATCGAGTACAAAAATCTTGATATCTCAGTCTGGATCTAGATGTCTTAATTCTTTTCGTTGAACATTTCACTCTGGATGTGAATATTTTTCAATCTTTCTCATTATACCTTAGTCTGGATTTAGGTATTTTGAGTTCCAAAATCTTGACATCTCAGTCTGAATCTGGATGTCTTAATTCTTTTCATCTAAACATTTCACTCTGGATGTGAATGTTTTTCGATCTTTCTCGTTATACCTTAGTCTGAATCTAGGTATTTCGAGTTCAAAAATCTTGACATCTCAGTCTGTTTCTAGATGTCTTAATTCTTTTCATTGAACATTTCACTCTGGATGTGAATGTTTTTCTCAGTCTAGATGTCTTAATTTATTATCTGTTAGACTCTTCAAAAAACCTGAGTGAAAACTGGGTACTTGTGGAGTAAATGAGGATTTATCATGTACCTCAGGATGCTCTATCGCACTGATTGGTAAGTAACTGTAGATACGTTCTTTTCTTTCGCATCATACATTTGCATTAGCATTTCCATGCACAATATAAATTGCATTTTAAAATGGGATTCATTTTCCGACAAAAAAAAAAAATCATTCAGTGCATGCATGATCAAAATTTAGGTCTCAATTTGTCTTTGAGGGCAACCTCTACGAGCTCACCTTCAAAGAAAGACAGCTGTTGACACCTAAATTTTAGTAACCCAATTATTTATTTATTTATTGCATTAAAAAATTAGGGACTAATTTTTAACCCCTAAAAAAATTAATTAATTAATTGCATAGCATATAATTTTAGGTGCATTTACATTGGACCAGTGACGGATGGGTTCGACTTGGTGGTTCTGAGCTTTAAATTGATAGGCTGGACTAAGCCTACGAAGGGAGCAAAGTGGCCCAAGCCCCCTTTTTTTTTTTTAATGATCGAAAATTATCTCGTGAAAAATAGAGATTTGAAATTTTCCTGCGATATGCTAGGGATTTTTTTTTAATATCTTCGGATAGGGCAAGTGTGACAAAAATATTGCGAGCTCAACTTGAAAGATTTGAAATTTTAGAAAAATCCTTTTGCAATCCTGAATCGTATCAAAAACAAATATTGCGTTCGGAAAAGAAATCTTCGTGGATATTGATTTGGAAAAATTAAAACCCTAATCTGTGACATTCTGAATTTCATGTTTTGCTTTCGATTGAATAAGTTGGGCTTTTCATCGACGAGACTATAGTTCTTTTCCCTAAGCTGATCACTCACGGGATAACTAGTCTATCAGGTGAAGCCGTTAAGGGATTTTAACGCAATAGACTTGAGAATTTGACCAGGAATCGACTGCTCGACTGTGCTAATCTGCAAGGGTCATTATGGCACGGTCAAAATCAATCAGAGATTGGAGATAGGTCGATTCGACAAAGGTATGTGATTAAGTGTGGGTGATTCCACCTAATTGCAAAATTTTCGTCGAACGGCACTAGACCGATTTTTCTATCTTTTTTGTACCTTGTGCCCGTATTTGAAACCTTGAGATTTTCACGACAACTGAGAGTTGCTAATGTGTCGAAAATGATCGACCACAAGTTAAATGCATTAAAAGTTTTTAAAGCTACCCGGTAGGTTAGGACACGCTAAAATCGCGTCAGATTAAAATTAACCGCGAAATTAAACCTGAATTCGGAAATTGAAAGTTCTGTCATGTCACAAGTCATTTTAGGAAAGTTGACTCATCCTCAGAATTTTTTTTTGCAAACCGAGATTTTCGACGAAAAAATCAAAGTTAAGCCGAGTATTTGAAAATGAGAATTTCGGACCGAGGAAGCGAGCCCATGAGGACGTGGGTTGGGCCGGGCCCAAGGTGGGACAACCACCATAAAGGCCCAAGGCAAGCAAGTGAGCCCATTGGGCCCAACCCACCAGTTCTTCTTCCAAGCCCATTAGTAAACCTTAAGCCCATTTGAGCCCAACCAAGCCCAATCAATTCCCAAGCTCATTCTTATTCATTTCCAAGCCCAATTCTTAGGCCCACCCATCATTTCCAGCCCAATGATAGATTGGTAATTTGTGCAAAGTAGAAATGACCATTTTGCCCCCAAAAGCATGTGGATAAGGCAAGAGAAGAGAGAGAATGTGAGGTCATCTTGCATGGGGACTTGGGGCAAGCATTGAAGGGTCTTGGAGAAGAGTGCAGCAGCCCTCACATCACTCTCTCTCTCCCCTCCTTCAATCCTCTCTCGACCGGACTCTCTCTCCCCTCGTTTCTCCTTTCTTCTTCCTTATGCTCCAACAGACCTTCTTGTGAAAAGCTGAGTTGATTGTTGCCTTCCCAGAAGAATCAGCTCCCATGCCACCCACCATCGTGCTCAGGACATCCAGAATGTCCGCCCTGACTTGGCCGTTCGCCGGTCGAAGCCGCTAGCTGACTCGCCGGCCCGCTAGAAGCCAGTGGCAGTTTGACCGCCTGGCCCTATTCTACTCCAGCTAACCTTCTTGAGAAAACCCAAGTTAAAAGTTACCTTCCCGTGAGAATCAACTTCCATGCCACCCACCACCGTGACTAGGAGACCCAATTCGTATGGAAGGTGGTCGTCGCTTGCCGAACGGAGTCGTCGGTCGACCCGTTCGCCAGAGAGAAGCCGCCGCTCGCCGGGCCGCCTAGAGTCTGCCCGGTTTCGCCTGTTTCGCGTTTTCTGCATTTTTCCTCCCATTTCGACCAAGCTTCCACCTAGCCCAGCCACTAGCAAGTCCCCATTGACCCTCAAGTGCCGCCAGTTGCTGGCCACCCCCTCACCGGAGCTCCGATTAGCCGCCCAACTCCGTTTCTCCTCCGGTAGTCCGGTTTTTGGGAGTTTCAATGGGAATCTGAGTTGTTGTTGTTGTTCTGAGCTTGGGACCACCTTGGATCGCTATGGTAGAGGTTCCCGAGCACAGCCACCGCCGTCCAGCCACCTGAGCTTCCTCCGCCGTCCGTCTAAGCCGCCGGAACCACCACGTAGACCTGCTGAAGCCGCTGCTGCTCCACCTACCTCGACTAGCCGCCGTTCAGCCCTTGGTTCTCTGCGGTCCAGCCAAGAACAAAAGCCGAGAAACAAGCAAGGATTTAGGACTTTGTGGCTCGTTTCCGAGCCCTTCCCGGCCTTGGTTGGTGTCGCTGATTGGAGGTTCGTCGCCCGCCTTGGCGTTGCCGTCGCCGTGGACTCACCGGAATGCTAAACCGGTGAGTTTACTCACCAAACCTTGCTTAGGAGGTTAATGATGCTTAAGGGTTGTTTAGATTAGGCTAAGTATATTTAGGTGGTTAGATTAGTCTAATTTGAAGTTGATTAGATTATGTGGTTGATTAGTATAGTGGATAATTAATTAAGGCTAATTAGATAATTAGATTAGTGTAATCTTGATTAGGCCCTTAATTAATTATTTTAAATTAATTAATTATTTCAAATTTATAAATATTATTATATTAATGTATATTAATATAATAGAATATTTATTTAATTTATTTTCGGAATATATTTATTTATTTATTATTTTTCGAAAATTAGATCGGGATAGCCGATGACTGGAATTTCGTGTTGACTGCTGTGGTGTGCTCAGATTATGCATTTGATTGATGGATTGTGCAAGTTGAGTGATGATTGTGAAAATTATGGTATTTATTCAGAAAATCCCAGGTGTCGGGTTTTGACACTGGAAATGGATTTTAAGTACTATATCTAATAGTGGGGTTTGAAAAGAAAATGTATCAATTTTTCTGGTTCGAATTGACCGTGTATCCACACACGACTATTTTACAAGATGTTTTTAATACGAAGAAAATAGGCCATGATCACTATTTTAATTGAGGCATTTGTGTGCAATGCATGATGTCCTGGGCCAAGATTGATTGGTTGTGTGTTGGTTAAGAGAACCCGTCTCGAGCGTTTACACCAAACGTTACTAAATCTCTTTTCGGGTTACCCATGCATTAGGGTATCGAGTCGCAGTAGATTCTGGATCTATGCTCCTTCGAGAAAGTCGTCTATGAGAGACGCAGCCGTGCTCAATAGGGAAAAGACGATGCCTGGCTACACTAGTGGACCGCCGAACATGGGAGTCGACGGTGCCCTTGAGGAGCTTAATTAACAATTGGAACGCATGATTGTTTGAGTTTGATGCACCTGATTATGAGACAAAACTTTGTGGCATGGTATGGGATGTGTCATAATGATTTGACCTTATAATCGGGACCCCTGTGATTGATTGAGTTGCTGAGGTGTTTCAATTGTTATGCGCATTAATTATATGCATTTGTGATATGAACTGTGCTGACGTGCAGAAAGGAACTGAGGCGAGGTAAGTCCTCTGTTCTAATTGTGTGGTTGTGTGACTAGAGCACCCTAAGGTGTATTTTCTTCCTAATAGGGGTTTAGGGGGTGAACTTGCTGAGACATTGTCTCACCTCATCGTGGGCTTAATTTTTCAGGTCCTTAGATGGTGGTTATGGAGGACCCGAAGCCCCAGAGTCTATGGAGGTGGAGTTTGAAGGATCGGCGTATGTGTCCGCCTATTATGTCGTAGGAAAACTTCTTTTTGAGAGCCGACCTTTTTGTAGATTTTTGACCAGACTCGTTTTGTATCTAAACCCATTGTTTATAAAAGTGTGACTTTTGAGAAATGTTGCCCTACTTTCCTATCCCAGGGGTATTTGTTTCGCTTCCGCATGTGCATTAAAAATGAATGGGTCGGCGACGCGTACTGAGAACGTCGCATTTGTATCGACTGTAGAGGGATGTGCGCGCGCTCAAGGTTTGGGGTGTGACATAATCCGTGGCCTATAAAAAGGTTAAACGCGTAGGGTTTTCGAGGGCTTTTCTCGAGTTTTAGGTCAAAAAATTTTCAACACAAAAGAAGAAGAAAAGCTTTTTTGGGGTTTACTTCGTTCGTTCTTTCAACACAAGACAACAAAAGAAGAAGAAAAGAAGCTTTTTGAGGAAAAAGCAAAGGTCAGCAGAAAGAAAGGGTGAGGGGACGTGAGATAGACACGAGGAGAGAGAGGGAAAAATTTAAAAAAGAAAAAAGAAAAGAAGAACAATGTTCTTCTTCTCCGATGTGCTTTTTGCCATCTACCCCGCTTCAGCCTCTGCCTGCCGGACGCCGTCGTCTCACCACACCGGTGCCACCCAACTCTGCCAGCCTCTACTTCGTCTCGCCTACAGCCTGCGTCGGACGCTGCAACCCGAAGCCCGCGACGCCCTTGTCACCGTCGCTCCGCCTTCACCCGAAAATTTGGTCGCGACATATATACATATATTTTAATCAAATTAATTTGATTCAAATTCACAAATAAATAAATAATAAAAAAAGAGTCTAGAATGAATTCATACTAAAGATACTAATCCACTATTTGTTAATGTCTTTCATTGTTTCAATTTGACAAATTCAACTCCATTCCAATAGTCCATAAAACTTGGAAATAAAAAAAATTGAGTAATCCAAATTCTGAACTCGTATGTCAAAGCGTGTCGAAAGAGAAGAGAAAAAACAAACTTGGGGGTGAATTGTGTGCCATAGAAAGTGAGAGTTAGGAGAAAAGAGAAGACTGGATTTTTCTTTTTCCCCATTTATTATTTTTATTATTTTTTATATTTTACATATTTACATTTTGAGCCTTCATTTATTGAAAATTTCTAAAATTGACCCGTATGTTAGAATCACGTGTCGAAATTCCAAACGTGCATATAGGAATTCCCGACTTGCGTGTCGAAGAGTGTCAAGAGGATTGACCGTATGTCGAATTTTCCAACACGTGTTGACTGAGTGTCAAAAAGTGTCAAAGAGTGTTGAACACATGTCGGAATGTCCAGAACGACACGAAGACTCCTAAAGAGTATCAATACTTCCTAGGTGTCAAATAACAAGCTTCGAAGAGATCATGTCTCGAGGCTCAATAACAAAGCGTTGTATATTTTTTGTCCGACTTTGTATCAGGTTTCACATTTTCGCACTTAGACAGATGCTTTCAATAACTTGGGTGTTTACTTGTCACATTGCCTTTAAATACCTTGATTGTTAATTACTTTCCTAGAATAAAATATGATTAGATTAGACTTTCAATAAATCGTATAAAAACATTTTCATGCTCACTTAGTAGATTGATACCTTTAGGATCATAAATGGTAATGAAAAAAAAAATGGCCACTTAGATAACACACTTTCAAGTTAGGTACCACAAGAGGCTATTAGCATAATCAAGTTACCACAAGAGACTATTAGCATAATCAAGTCTCCAAACTTAGAAACTTTGGTTGCGCAAGAATGGAGACGACACTCTCACATCTCGATTATTTTCCAACAACCCCAAATGACTAGTGCCAACTTCTAGAACTATTAGGTTGTTAGAAGAATTTTAAAATGAAATGTGAGGTATGAATTTGAGTGTTGACACCTAATTTTAGCAAATTTAGGGAAATAAGGAAAATAAAAATTGCATTTGAATAAATAAAAGAAAAAAATGAAAAATTGGAGGAAATTGATTTGATTGATTATGCATGGAAAATTGGAATTCTGATGGATATTCAGATTTTGTTAAATGTAGAAACAATTTAAAAATCAAGTGAATAAGAGGCAAAAATTTTGCAAAATGGAAGAAATCTGAGCAAGATCGAGCTGATTACGAAATCATGCTCTAATTAGATTTGATTTAATGTGGCAAGAGATGGAAACTTGGAAAATGCCATAAAAATGCAGACGCCTGGAACCACTATAAAAGAGTGCCGCATTTTTCAATAATTGGAGGGTGCGAAAAATTGGGAGAGAATTCGTGAAAAGGGTGCGGGAGAAAGTTAAAAAAGAGAGGAAGAGAGAAACTCCCTCATCCATCTTCAGTCAAAAGAGAGCTTTTTCTCTTCTCTTTTCCTGACAAACTACAGAAAAAAGGATAATACAGCAAAGAGAGAGATGTGTGAGAGAGTGGATAGGTAAAAAAAAAAAAAAACAGAAAAAGAAAAACAGAACAGTGTACTGTTCTTCTCCTTCGTGCAGCACCCTCTTCGCTGTCCACTGTCGCTTCACCAGCGATCCATGGGTCACCCCCGCGCCGGATGCCTTGCGGCACCGCCACTCGCCCCTCCCTCCGACGCTCGCCTCAGCCTAGCGCTTGCCGGTCTCCGTCCACTGCTCCAGCAACGCACTCCCCTCGCCTCTGCACCTGCTCTGCATTTTGCCCGTCTGTCTTTGCCTCTGCAGCAATCGATGTTCCGTGCCTCTGCACCCGTGAGCTCACTCCGACGCCCCTCACCGGCAACCTGCGACGACCCAGCGACCACCGCGCCACCACTACTGCTGCGCCTGGTGTCCAACGCCTCTGCCTCTCTCCTTCTGGCGAACCCACACCACCGACGTTGCTGTACCACAGGAGCACCATCCGCGATGCCATAGTAGCCAACTGTTGACTCCGTTCGACGCAATCCGCAGCAACCCACGCTGCCTCCGCCCCGCTCATCACCGTGCGTCCACTCCTCACCCGCGCCTACACCGACCCCGCGTCACCGCAATCCCGCACCCTCGCCGTTCAGCAAGCCGCCCCTCCACTCGAGCGCTCGCGTCATAGCCGCTCCACCGCACGGAAGCGTTGAGTCCTTAGGTGGTTTATTTTTATTTTTATTTATTTTATTTTACTGTCTTTACTTTATTTATTTTAAGTTTTGTTATTATTGGAGCATGGTTTGTAAATGTTAATATTTATGCATTTTGTAGGCATTATCCGCTAGGATTTTGTTCGGAATTAATATAATTATTAATTTAATCTGAGAGACATCGGATTATTTTTTAATTATATTAATTTTTGGGCTTTTTGGTAGAATTTTAATTGTTAAATCATTATAATTATTAATTTGATCCGTAAGACTTCGGATCAGATTTTTAATTATTTTGATCTCTTTGTTGTGATAATTAGGGTTAAGATAATCGTTAATTTGATCTGTGAGACAACAGGATATTTTTTCGATTATTTTAATCTTTTACTTTGTTGATAGCTTAGATTTAATATTTATTTAATAATTACTTATCTTTAAAAAAACTAAAAAAATCAACAAAAATCAACAAAAAAAAATCAAAATTATGCATGAGCATATAGGTTTAGTAAATCAAACATGTAGGTTTAGTAAATTAAAATTTTCTTAGGATTACATTTTTAGGGTTGCATTTTTAGAAAGAGGTTAGGTTGGACCTAAATTAATTTTTTAGATAATGTTCGCACATTTTAATTATCTTATTTTTCAAAAAATAGTTTTCTAAGATAGGATAGGGTTTAAGTCAAATTAATCCCTAGAATAAATTAGAAAATTATCCCTTTTTATATAGTTTAATTAAGGTTTTTATTAATTCTGAATTTCAATAGAAAAATAAAAAAAAAACTAGGTGCATGTTAATTAGTTCACATAATAGGATCATTTAATCAGAAGTTGTTCATTAGAAAAGTTAGGTCATGAGGTGCATAATAACTAGTTTGCATAATAGGCCCATTTAATTAGAATTTGCATATTAATAAGATTAAGTCATTTAGTTAAAAAAAAATGCATTTTTATAAAAGAATTCTAATTTTCAAGAAAACCCAAAAAAATTGTTTGCTTTGTGTGATGCAATTTATTTATTGAATATTTGAGCATCTGTGTGATCACCCCATTGTATAATAAAGATTTAGGTTAAAATAAATCCAAGCTGCCTGCGAAAAAACATTTTTGAAAATTAAAAAAAAATGGTACCGAAATGGCATTAGAGCAATCTAGTGTAACCAAGTCCTCGTATCCTTAGTCTCTGGTTCGTAGGAGTAAAATAATTCTCCCATTATCTAATCGACCTACCGTAAATTGATTAGTGGCGACTCCTAGATAATAATCATTTGCATGTTAAATATTTGAACCTTAAGTCGAGAATTGGTATGGGCTTGGGAGAGCTCGAGCTAAGTTTAAAGACTTAGTAGTCCATTAGCCTAAACTTAGGTGGTCCACCCGAAATTTAGGTCGCGACATTGAGAAAGCCTGTGATCCTAATTGATGGACCGTTTGGATCCTTAAAATCATTTGATTCGATGAACTATTCTGACCGTTTTACAAGCAATACCTCTAAATCTATTCACAAGAGTGGGTCACAACCAAAAAAATTGACAAAAGTACACTAACACTAACATGGGAAATTGCTATTGTCAGAGAGATATTGCCAATTGATGGTTTTATTAGTGATGGGCTTAAGGCCCGTCCGCCCATGTTGGGCCTAAAAACCCGGCCCACATAATTAGGGCCCGTGGATGGAGGGACGTATAAAAGGGAGGAAAGAGAGGGAGAACGCACCTTTTGGAATATCAGAACGTACGTACGTCTCCCTCTCCCATTCCTCACTCTCTCCAAAAAGGAAAAGAAAAACAGTAAGCACAAGGCAACGTTTTTCTTCCCTTCAAGGCGTCATTGGATCGAACAGGGCCAAATTCTCTTCCTCTTATCGGCGTCGGTGTTTAATCTGTGGCTAACAAGGTACGCTCGAATCCGTGGTATGCTTTAGGATCGGTGATATGTGATTTTCCCGGGCTTGTCTTCCGCATTCGTTTTAGGGGTTCGATTTAGTGTCGAATCCGGTTTTTGGGGATCCGTTATTCCCAACGTTGGTATCAGAGCCAGGTTCATGTTTTCCCGACCCTTTTCATGTTTTTTGATTGATTTTTCACAAAGAAATTCGGCCGACACGGATCGGGGCGAGAAATCCCGACACCCGAGCACTGTTCGTCCATTTTCTCAAGTTTCTGTAAGTCGAAATCGAATTCTAATGGTATAGGGTGAAAGGGCTCGTCGAGACGAGTCCGGCGACATGTCGTGCGCCGCCGGGCGACGCCACACGCGCCCACACGCGCGGCCAGAAGCCGCTGCGCATGGGCGCCACGCGCCGGTCGGCGAACCTGCACGTGCGCAACGCCGGCGGCGAACCGGCACGCGCCGGTCGGCGAACCAACGCATGCTGACGTCACCCAACGGTCGGTAACCGCTGGGATGACGTCATCGATGACGTCAGCACCGACAACGGTTGGCCGGGCGGTCACCGGCCGGCGACCCGACCGGCAACTAGAGACCCAACCCGACCCGCAGACGCCTGGGACACGCGCGGCACGTGCCATCTAACGTCTGCGTGACGTCAGCTCGCGCACGCGTGCAACACGTGCGGTCGGTTCGTCTGACCCGGCCCGACCGGTCCGACCGGTCCGTCCGGTCCGACCGATCCGATGACTGTCGACCTGACCGTTGACCGTTGACCATTGACCGACGACCGTTGACCGTTGACCGAAAAAAAAAAAAAAAAAGGAAAAGAATGTGTTTCTTTTTCAATTAAGTCTATGTGGATTATATGTGATCCCTTATTTGTTCTGCATTTGTTGCATGAACAATGCCTCCCCTGAGGTTGCGCACACCTATTCGCGCAATTACCGATGAACAAAAGGAAAGGCTTTCTAAGTTGATAGCTGAGCTGACTGATCATCGATGGGAGAGTGGTGACTTAATTGATCATGTCCTTGAAGTCAATAAAAAAATTCAAAAGGTCATATAGAATGGTCGTCCTATGCCACAGTCAGAGATGGTGCGATTTTTCATGAACACCCTTCCACCTGAATGGCAAGGAGTGTTGAATCGCATATGGGATGTCAACAGAGCTGCTTCTTATAAGAAAATTGTGATGGATTTTGTAAATGAATATTACTGGATTATTACAAGGGAAAAGATCAAGAAATTGAACAAAAGAGGATCTTTCCCAGTTCGTGTGCTGACTTGGTGTTAGTTGTATTGGCTGATCTTTGTTAAGTGTGCTTTGTGGACATATTATGTAATGTTTACTACCTGATTGTTGTTGATGTAGCAACCGATATCTTGGTTGTATTAGTTGAAAGCATTATTGTTTTATTGGATGTCAATTATCTGTTGCTTTTTGTTATTGCTGGTTGCTGTGGGTAGTTATAGAAGTTTTTGTAGCTTCATAGAATTTACTTTGCATAAGACAATTATATTAATGATAATTTTAAGTTAGGATTTTTGGAGGATGATTGGAAACATAGTGACATTTTGATTCTGAAGCCTTACTTGAAATTATTCATTAATATGATGGGTCTATGCAAATAGGGATGCATAAATGATAGGCATTAATAATTCGTGCATATATGTCTGATGTGTTCAGATCAATGGCTTCAACCACAAAGAGCATAGTTGCCGAGCTGAACAAAGGTGAAAAGCTCAATGGTGACAACTATGAAATATAGCACATGAAAATCCAATATGTGCTGGAAGAGCAAGAGGCACTTGAAGCTCTTAACCTGACCATGGTAGAACCTGAAGAAGGAAACACTGCATAGCACAAGAGAGATAAAGAAGCTTTTGCTACATGGAAAAGAAAGAACTCTCTTGCTCGCATCACGTTGCTGAGCAGCATGGAAAATGACGTCATACGAGAGTTTAGGCGTTTTGACAATGCCAAGGAAATGTGGGAGGCATTGACAGCTAGATTTGGTCATACTTCGGTGACCAGACTGAGACAGCTCACTATTAGGTTTGACTCTTACAAGAAGCCTCATGGTCAGACCATGAAGCAACATCTTAGAAAGATGTCAAACATGATAAATGAGCTGAAAGATGCTGGCCATGTCCTCACAGATGAGCAGCAAGTGCAAGCAGTGATTCGTTCCTTGCCTTAGAGTTGGGAGCATATGAAGGTGCACCTAACCCATAATGAAAATATCAAAACTTTTGAGGATGCAGTGCGTCATCTTGAGCTAGAAGAGGACCGCCTTTTGGCGGCTAAGCCAGATGCTGAACTCTATCATGCTAGTTCTAGCTCACATGGAGCTTCGAGCTCCAAGCGCAAACGTCCTAACTGGCTTGATAAAAGGAAAGGCAAGGAAGTAAGTCCTTCAGGGAAGAAACCCAAGTTTAACCAACATGAAAGAGGAAAGCGTCCTCGCATGAAAAAGCTTGCAAGGGTGAAATGCTACAACTGTGACAAGAATGGTCACTATGCTCGCGACTGTCGTGAGCCAAAGAAGGTATGCACCCCTTGTACTTTTCAGAACTTTGCTTTTGTGTCAAGTTCTGTGTTCTTAACTGAGTCTAATCCTTTGTGGACTGTGGATTCAGGAGCGACAGACCATGTAGCGAATGATAGAGGATCCTTCGTGGAATTCCGACGAGCACCAACTGGAACTAAGTGGATCTATGTGGGAAACAACTCCAGAGCTGAAGTGAAAGGAATTGGCACATGCCAACTGAATATGCGTGGTGGACGCACTTTGTTCCTACATGATGTGTTGTATGCTCCGGAGATTCGTCGGAATTTAGTGTTTGTTTTAGTGTTGATTAAATTAGGTTTTAATATGAACTTCTATAATAGAGGTGTGGATTTGTTTTTGAATACAAATTACTATGGTTGTGGTTATTTTCTGGATGGTTTCATTGTATTAGATATTGATTATGTTAATGTAAATGTTTGTTATTCCCTTCTCACGTCTCCTAATACATATGATAATGATGTGAATGTGTGGCATGCTAGACTTGGTCACATTGGCCAACAACGTATGAATAGACTAGCCAAAGAGGGCTTGTTGGGCAACATTAAAAAAGTCGATTTGCCCATATGTAAGCATTGCCTAGAGGGGAAAACGACAAGGAAACCATTTGGAAAAGGTAAAAGAGCTGAATTTCCTCTGCATTTAATCCATTCAGATGTCTGTGGTCCAATGAATGTGAGAGGAAGGCATGGGGCTGTTTATTTCATCACTTTTATAGATGATTATACTCGATTCGGATATGTCTATTTGATTTCTCATAAATCTGAAGCAATAAGTTGTTTCAAAAGGTTTATGAACCTGGTAGAGAATCAATTAGACAAGAAAATAAAAGCATTGAGATCCGATCGAGGTCGAGAATATTTATACGATGAGTTCAGAAAATTATGTGATGAAAAAGGAATAGAAAGACAGTTGTCTATTCCATATACTCCTCAACAAAATGGTGTTGCGGAGAGAAGAAACATAACCCTACCGGAAATGGTTAGGTCCATGATGGCGCATGCTAACTTACCTATTACCTTTTGGAGTGATGCGTTGTTAAGCTGCGCCTATATACTTAACCGTGTGCCTTCCAAATCAGTTACTTCCACTCCATATGAGTTATGGACAGGTAGAAAACCGGACTTAAGTTTTCTTAAGCCATGGGGTTGTGCTGCCTATACACATGAGTCCTCTCACAAGTTTGGGAAATTGGGTCCCAGAGGAAAGAATAATATTTTCATAAGGTACTCAAAACACTCGAAAGGGTATGTGTTCATAGGTGAGCAAGAAAGTGGGAGTATAACTGAATTTGAATCACAAGATGTCACATTCTTAGAGTATGAATTTCCTAAGAAGGGCGAAATAGGGGAAGATTACTCCCTATTTGAGACCTTGGATCAGGATAATGGTGTTAGTGGAGTTCATCCAAGTGGGAGTAATATGAGAAGTGATGAATTGAATTCAACTCATTCTCAATTACAACCACATGATGAGACGGCATCATCATTACCTAATCCAAGTGGGAGCATGATGGGGAATGATGTGCCAAGTGTACAATCTCCCATACGGCGAACAAGTCGCCAAAGTATTCCTCGTCGACGTTTTGACATTGAAGGGGAAACTTTTATGGTTGCTCCGCAGATGAGGATGAGCCAAGAAATATTAATGAGGCTCGAAATGCCCCAAGAAGGAAAAATGGATTCATGCAATGGAAGAGGAAATGGAGTCAATGAAATCAAACCAAGTCTCGGGAACCGATTGATCTTCCAAAAGGACGCAAAGCTATTGAGAACAAGTGGGTTCTCAAAATAAAGCGAAAGGCTGATGGCTCGATAGAAAGGCATAAGGCTCGCCTTGTGGCGAAGGGGTATAATCAACAAGAATGAATTGATTATGAAGATACATTTTCTCCTGTAGTGAGATTTACCTCGATTCGTATTATTCTGGCAATAGTAGCTAGTATGAATCTTGAGTTACATCAAATGGATGTAAAGACTGCTTTCCTCAATGGAGAATTAGAGGAAGAAATATATATGGAACAACCTGCTGGTTTCATAGTGAAAGTTCAAGAAGAAAAGGTATGTCGACTTTTGAGATCGATATACGGCCTTAAGCAGTCATCGAGACAATGGTATATACGTTTTCATAATGCCATAATGGCATATGATTTTACAATGATTGATGAGGATCATTGTGTATATATCAAAAGATCCAAGGATCAATTTGTGATCATATCATTATATGTTGATGATATACTAATTGCCGGAAGCAATATGGAGTTTGTTAAAACTGTCAAGAGTTGGCTGTCTTCCAACTTTGAGATGAAGGATATGGGTGAGGCTGCATACATTCTTGGAGTTAAGATTTCAAGAGATCGTTCGAAGAGATCGTTGTCTCTTTCGCAATAAACATATATAAGTAAGGTTCTTGAACGATTTCGTATGCAAGATTGTAAACCCATAGACACTCCTATTGCAAAAGGTGAAGGGTTGAGCCATAGACTGTGTCCAGGGACTCCACAAGAGAAGGAACAAAGGAAACATGTTCCTTATGCAAGTGCTGTTAGGAGCTTGATGTACGCTATGATGTGTACAAGACCCAACATATGTTTTGCAGTTGGAATGGTGAGTAGATACCAATCCAATCCGGGTCCAAAGACATTGGAAAGCCGTTAAGAGAATACCGAGGTATTTGGAGGGAACTGCTGATTACAAGTTGAATTACCAAGGAAAGGATTTGCGACTTGAAGGCTATTCAGATGCTGATTGGGGCGGAGATTTAGATGAAAGAAAATCTACCTCAAGATTTGCTTTCTTACTGAACAATGGCGCCATATCATGGAGTAGTAAGAAGCAAACGTGTATAGCCTTATCCACGATGGAAGCTGAGTTCGTGGCATTATCAGCAGCAGTACAAGAAGGAGTTTGGCTTAAGAGATTTTTGGATCATTTAGGTGTTATTGAGAAAGCTGCAAATCAATTATTGGTTAACTGTGATAGCCAAGTAGCTATAGCATACACCAAAGATCCAAAGTATCATGGCAAGACCAAATATATAAATACCAAGTATAACTTTGTAAAAGATATGGTTGCACGAAAGGATGTGAACTTACAGTACATATCTACGCATAGAATGGTAGCAGATCCTATGACAAAGCCAATACCTAGAGATGTGTTTAGTGGTCATGTAAAATCTCTAGGATTGCGTAGAGTCTGATGTACTGAATTGTAATTTCCCTGAGTTGTTCACATTTATGAAATTTTGTTTTTCATTTATTAATGCCTATGAATCTATGTTTGATCTTTGTGCATCTTAATGCTCAAGTGCATTATTTTAAGTTGAGGAAGTATGTCGGACATATAAAAGATTAGCCCACTCACACGGGTAATCGCCTCTATTTACTGTGTGATAAATAGAGATGAGACTGTTTTTAAGTTTATTATCTAGGTGATAATCGAGAGCTCAAGCTTAAAATACGTATGTCGCCTTAACTAAGTGTTAAGATGAGGACATAATACTTACGATGTCCAAAAGTAAAATACTCAACATATTTTACTTTATCTGTCTAAGATGCCAGATGTGAGTTTTGATGAATTTTGTGAATGAGTAGGTACGTGAACTCAAGTTAGACATTGGGTGTGTCTGTACTATCATCTGTACGGTATTGAAAAATGTAGACATACGCTCCATGGGAAAGGAGTTAATACCGTAATACGTATTTCATACTACGTATGCATGAGACGACCAATAAGAGTGGCAAAAAGTTTGATCTCAACTTTTATGACGTGTGAGACTCTTGAGGAAAAGAGTTCCTCAATTTTAGTGCCCTCATGACTTTTACTTGTTCTCAAGATTTCTATTTAGTGTTTGCTATCTTAGGATGTTACCAATGGTCATGAGTTGATTCGATCTAATTGGACATTTCTAGAAAATCAAGCTGAACTGAAATTGAGAGTTTGAAGGAAAAAGGAAGATCGATTTTGGAGAATCACATTGTACTTTTGTATTCACCGGTTGACCAATTATGACTGTCTTTGTGATAATTATAATTGTTAATACAATATATATATATATATATATATATATATATATATCATTGTTTAAAAGAGATCAAAAGAGATATAAATGTGATCGATCGATCTAGGGTACCGCATACTAAATCTACTCAGTGAGACGCCCATTATGAGCTGCTATATATTCCTAACAGATGTATGGTAACGAGCTCTCAAAGTATGCTGGTCGCACGGATTATTCACCGGTATGAATGTTGAAGAGAGGTAAAGAGAATCATGTTCGGCCCACCATGTGCGAGTAGGAGATGATGGTTTTATTAGTGATGGGCTTAAGGCCCGTCCGCCCATGTTGGGCCTAAAAACCCAGCCCACAGAATTAGGGCCCGTGGATGGAGGGACGTATAAAAGGGAGGAGAGAGAGGGAGAACGCACCTTTTGGAAAATCAAAACGTACGTACGTCTCCCTCTCCCATTCCTCACTCTCTCCAAAAAGGAAAAGAAAAACAGTAAGCACAAGGCAACGTTTTTCTTCCCTTCAATGCGTCATTGGATCGAACAGGGCCAAATTCTCTTCCTCTTATCGGCGTCGGTGTTTAATCTGTGGCTAACAAGGTACGCTCGAATCCGTGATATGCTTTAGGATCGGTGATACGTGATTTTCCCGGACTTGTCTTCCGCATTCGTTTTAGGGGTTCGATTTAGTGTCGAATCCGGTTTTTGGGGATCCGTTATTCCCAACACCAATGTTATAGAGCCCCTTTGACAATAGAACCAACAACTACGTGAGAATTTCAATAGAAAATGGTCATGTAAGGATGGATGGTAAGGGTGAAAACGAATAAAGAAGGGGCTCACTTATTTACTCTATATATATTTTATTTAGTTGGATATGTGCATCCACGATCAAAGCTTTAATGAATTGGGACTTCTTTGTTTTGGCCGTACGAAAGCAAAGTGCGTGGGGCCAAATCAGAGTAAAAGGACATAAAACAAAAGTAAGAGTTTTTGCGTTCAGTGGGTTTCGTCGGTGACAGACGCGAGCGGGTTTTCTCGAAATAGCCGAGAAGCAACAAAAGGAGGTGGCAGCCGCGAGAAGTGTACAGAAGAACGTACAGATGTTGATACGCATCTCTCTTGCTTGGCTTTAACACCCAGTGATTTGTGCTATGAGTTTTATATTCAATCGAATTGTTCATTTGTAAGCATTTTTGAGAAATCTAGATGTGTAACACACTCGAGCATGCAATTATCCGATTATAGTATATTATTTGCTTATGATTTTTCCTTGTAAATATAGGTACTGATCTCAAATCGAACCATATAAATTTTTGTGCCCTTATTATTCTTTGTTTATTTCTCTAGTATTGCAAGTTTATGGTTAGTTTCCGCAAAAATATTACAGCAAATACCTTGCAGAAACTTTCTCGCATTCGATGATAATAAAGTTTCGCCTTTGCTTTGCTTAACACATTGAGGTTCTTTTTCCCTTTCTTAAGTGTTAAATTTTTACTTGCACGCCCGCATGATTACCATTCATATATTAGTGGTTATGATCAAAATTGATTGCAAAATATTTTTGAAATCAAAGAGAAAAGGTATTGAAACAGGATTAGATTTATCTAGTGTAACCGAGTCCCTGTATTAATGATATCTCTGTGAGTGACAACTCCTGAATGAATTAAATTACATGTTTAATTGATTAAAGTAAAACTACAAAGTTACGATTGGTAGACTTGGGAAAATCTGTGCTAAGTGTAAGCTTGGTAATCCATTAGCTTTCCTTATGACAACCATGCTTGGAACTAGGAAGTTCAGCAGGATTTCGCAGCAGCTTGCCCAAATTTCCTTGAGACTTGTTTTGCACTGGGCACCTATGCACAACACAATTTAAATCCTTGGATGCTGCAAGAGGCAAACCAATTATATATCACCAGGTCATACTAACTCAACCCCCTGCATTTCCAAAGATATTCCCTCTGCTTACTCATCTATCTCTTCAAATTGAATTTGGCAGTCAATGCCTGTAGTCATAAGATGGGGATCATTGGATTAGTATGTACTACTGAACTAATGTGGTAACAATCTTTTACTTTTAATTGCTGCTGATAGTAGCCCTATGCAGAAAAAAGAAAACAGAGCAAGGAAAGAGACAGAAAATAAACAAAACTGCATACGAAAAACTCAACAAATTGAGACAATAAAAAACAAAAGCAACTAGTCACCCTGCCGATCATGTGAAGGGGAGGGAGACAAAACAGAACCAGTTGCATAGATGATAGAACAAGCACATTAAAAAATGCTTCCATAGTTTGAGATAAATTCAATATAGAGACTACAGATACAAGAAGAAACTTCAATAAGAAGGTCCAGATACATGCTGTCAAAAGAAGAGTGCTGTCTCCAAGCGCGTGCGCGCACAAAAAGAAGGAATGAATAGTAGTGTCTTCCAATTAGAAGATCTCTCTTTCTTTGTTGATTACTTGAACTTCAAATCGTTCCAGAGATGCTTCAATTTCAAGTATTCAGAAACATGGCTTGAGATCATTCATAATCAAATGCAGAATTCAGAGGCTTTGACATCTATAGTTATGTAATCTGTCAAAAAGAGCAGTTTCACAAAGTCAACTTTCTCAGTTATCCACTTACACCTTTAAGCCTGTATGGATAAGAAATTTCCAAGACATACCTTAGTTTTCCACCTTCAAGACTAAAGCATGACATTCAGAGGATAATCTGCATTTTGTCCATAACAAGGTCTGAGCTAGAGCAAATTTAAGGAACTTTCTGCCAAACAATGTTATCGTCTAACTCTTGGATGTGGAGAAATACTTGCCCATTATCTGTGGCGAGGACGTGAGAAATTTTTGTGCATTTTATTCTCAAGATTCTCAACGAAAACAATCCCCTAACGTTGCAATGTCCCCTCAAACTTCTGCAGTGGGTGAAATCCAACTCTTTAAGTTTCTTAAGATCTTTTATGGCTTCAGGAAATCCTTTTAGGTAAGTACCAACCATCTTTAGCACTTCAAGATTTTTCAGATACTTGACAGAAGGAGGTAATTCCTTGATTAAAGTGTCTGACAGGTCCATTTCCTGTAGCATTTCAAGCTCTCCAATGGCGGCTGGAAGTTCTTTGACGTTTTTGCAATGTCTTAAAGTAAGCTTCTGAAGATTCTTTAACAATTTGATGGAATCAGGGACTTCACACAATGCTTCACATTCACAAGCACTGAGAATTTCAAGTGCCGGCAGAGAGCCTTCCTCAAAATGGAGTCTTTGAATTTTAGTTCCATCAATGAGAAGCTCTTTCAATGATTTCATGGAACACAGTGCTTGTGGCAAATGTTTAACATATTTGCAACGCTTCACGTTTAAGGAAACTAATTTCTCAAAGTTAGAAATGGAACTCGGAATTGTTGGGCTTAATAATAAACAACCTTCCAAGATCAAGCATTCTACATGCCTTGAGGCAGGGAATTCCAAAGATCCATTGATCCAAGTACAATCTTTTAGGTTCAACACTTTCAAATTCCCAGCCTTCTGCAAAAACAACATGATTGATATGTTTATTTACTACTTCAACTATAACTCTAAAGATAAGTGCAGGGTGCATTTGTACATAAAAAAGTGCATAAGCACATATTGGCCTTACCTGCATCAATTTTTTCCAGTCTTCCAAATTCAATTTGACTGAGCTTGGGCATAAGTTGAGAATTACCAGGTTTTCCATTTTGAATGCAAACAACTTAGTTTTATCATGGCATCCACGCCAATCAAGCCATACTAGGTTCGGAAGAAGACTGTCAGGATTTCCTTTAATATCAACATTGTCCAACTCAAGAAACCTCAAATTCGATAGATGATCAAGTACTTCACCATCAACTTGATTAAAATCAGGAGTTACACGAAGAGCTTCAACCTTGCTGGAACCCTGCCAATTTGTTGAAAAAGAGGAAGTGGGAAATTCGAACAAAGATATATGCAATAAAACCGTAATATAATCATTGTATCTAGAAGGAAAACTTGACAAGAATACTAGAGAAATCTCAGTGTGATTACTTTCTTTTCACGCAATGTTGTTTGGACATCTTTGTAATCCCATAGCCTGCTACGCTGCCTGGGGTCTTCATCTTCTTTCTTGACAATTTCTCTTCCCAACAATTTTAGTTGGTCATGCATCCAAAACTCATTTTCTTCTCCAATCTTTAGAAAAGACATATTTTGAAGGTCACCAACACCTCTGTATGGGTGATATCCACAGGCAGCCCACATGTGATAGGGCATTCTCTTTTCGACCCCAGTAAAGAAACATGCTATATCAAGGAAAATTTGTTTTGCATTTTTGCTCAAACGATCAAAGTACTCCTTCAACATTGATTCCACTCCTTCTTCCAGACCTCCTTTTAAATAAATCGAAGTCTCCGTCCATATTTCTATGCTCTTCCCATACAAATATTTTCCCACAGTTTCAACAACAAAAGGAAGATTTCCTATAGCAGAAGTGATTTCGCTTGACATTAGATGGTAGCCCTCTAGGGGATGATCCAGTCCAAAAGCATGCTTACAGAAAAGCTCAACAGCATGATTCTTAGTCATAGGTAAAACCTCATGTTCATGGAAAACCTTATATTCGTTTTCTTCGGGAACCTCATGTTCCTTGTTTTTTTTAACCTTGTAATAGTGTTGGATGACATTTTCTCTTCTGGTTGTGAGGATGATCCTGCTTCCCAGACCAAACCAAGTTAGATCGGCCAATGGTTTGATTTCTTCGAAGTCATCCACATCATCCAAGACAATTAGAACTCTGCTTGTTTTGAATAGGTGCTGTATCATTTTGGTACCTTGATTGGGAGATTCCACTGGTAGACATTTTCCTCCTCTCTTGAGGTCACCCATTAACTTATTCTGCAGAGATACCACTCTTTTCTGTTCAATATTGTCCCGAACATTTTCAATAAAACTATAACCTTCAAAGAGGTGCCTGATTTTGTTGTAAACCACCTTTGCGAGAGTGGTTTTGCCAACCCCAGGCAGACCCCATACTGCAAAGACCCATCTCCCTGTCATCTCCTGTTCTTTGACAACTCGTCCATCCTCAAAGTCGAATCCAAGCTTTCGCATCATCTCTGGCATGTCTCTGTCTATTCCAACTTAATTTTCAGTCACGTCTTGCTCATCCATCCTCAAGAGTTTCCAAAGTTTGAAAACAAAAACCTTTAGACTTTCGAGATACCTACAAAATGAGAAACGGGAGTTTATGTTTCTTTTTTTATTATTTTTATATAGATAAAGGGCGGGGAGAGGGCTTTACCAAAAAAAAAAAAAACGGGCGGGGAGAGGTGACCAGGAGTAAGGACTCTCTCTCTACCTTACAATAAGGTCCCAGACCGGTTACAAAGGTTTAATTTAAGGGAAGGTACAGAGGACACCGGTGACATGAATTAACACATGAAAAAAACATGAGGAAGACTGCAATGAGAAGACAAGACGAGATCTCATGCATTGCTATTAAAAAGGCAAGAAAACACGGAATCTCCAGAAGTTAATTGGATCCCAGAAAGAGCGTGGTGATCATCTTAAGAGAGCAGCCAATGATTTTCTCTTTTTATTCCGCAAGCTAAACAAATATAGCAAGATCAATCGAGCGAGCAGTCAGACTTACCCGCCATTGACATTTTTGAATATCGGACCCATTTTCCCAGCAATCTTTCCCAACGCAGTCTTCCACTTTTCGATTGAGTCGGGATATCTATTTTTGCGCTCGTGCTCGGCGAAGGAGTTTTCATATGTTCCCCGCTGGTAGCGGACAACGGAGGGTTCGACGCCATAGAAGATGGGAAGGATGGTTTTGTCCAACTCCACCATTTGGGCCACTTCCATCAGGCAAGCTGGGCTGGAAGCGAAGTCCTCGGAGAAGACAGGGACGCAGATGTAGGAACGCTTGATGGCTTCCACGATCTTGTCATCGATCCTTTCACCGTACTCGATCTCTTTGCGGTCTTGGAATGCCACAATCCCCGCGCCTGCGAGCTGGTCGTTGAAGCACTCGAGGAAGCTATCCCGGACATCTGGTCCTCTGAAACTGAGGAACACTTGATAGTTACAGACGGCAATTTGAAAACCCATTGGCCTACACATACCCTGGCTCGAATGGAGATCAGGACAATGAAAGTCGTTCCAGTTCACAGGTCTGAATCTGGCCCCTCTTAGTCGTAGTCTTCCCCCGTGTGAAGACTTGCCTCTCTCTCTCTTCTTTTCTATTTTATTTTATTCGTTTCGATGTTTTGACAGTTCTATCCTTCCAATGACGGGAGATGGGAAAATTATTACAAAGGGTATAGCATTTAGGAAAATTATCATATCATTTCGTGTACTTGTTAAATAGAATTTAAATGATGGTATCATTTTGAGTTTTAAATAACAATCAAAATTCAATTTAAAATATGAATACTAAATTCATTCCATAATAATTAATAACCAGCAGCCGGTACCCCGCATTATTGAATTACCAATGTGACACTAAAAGAAAAAACAAAAAGACAAGACCCGCGTGCTGGCACATTCATAAAAACCGTGCTTGACACTTTGGCTCAACTCACTACCATCGACGGCCGCGACTCACTTCCTGTTGCCGAGATACCACCAACGGCTATGACCCATACTTGTTGCTACTCTTCATCACAGCGGAAACTCGAGTGCCCTCCGTGCCGCGCTCCTTGCATCCCTTAAGTGACGCTCCGCAACACTTCAAAACCAAAAACCCTGCCGAGTCTGCTATTGCCGAGCAGACCACCTGCGACAACAAATCGTGGACCGGGCTGCACCGTGCCTCCAGCTTCCTGCAACATGGCGATGATGTCCTGATATCTCCCCTCCGAGTCATGTGACGCTGGCTAGCCTCCTGCGGCCAGCAAGCCCCCACATCAATCATGCTTGCACTTTTCCTTTGCTGGTTCTTGGCGACATCGGCGAGTCTGGATACTTCGAAGGGATCAAGAGGGCGTTCCCAATACAAAAGAAGGGGTGAAATTCGTCCTGTTTTGCCCAAGCTTTTTTAAAGGGTGAAGCTTGATAGCAGAGTCAAAAGAAGCCGAAGTTCTTAGACAGAATTCCAGAATATTGGGTAAGTGAGAAACGAACGAACAGAGGAGACCACACCGTGATCAGCATCACCGCAAGCTCGTGAACCGATCTGCTTTAATCCCACAACACCAACAGCGAAGGACCGAGACCTGCTGTCCTTGCCCCCGTCCATTAACGATTCTCGGTCCCTTGCCTAGCTTGGAAATTTCTGTTTCGCGGGTCTTGTGGAACCCATCTAGCGACTACTGAGAAACCGTGAGTGCCACCAATCGCCGGTCATCCTCACCGTGATTCACATGATCCATCGTCCGTCCGAATTCGGAAATGTCATCCTCGCAACATCATGAATTACGTAAAATGATGAATTCGATTTTCATATATCTCGTTGCCTAATTCATAAAATTGCGATCTTGTTTGAATGTTTGGTCAATATTGCCATATCCAAAAAAAAAAAAAAAATTCTTGCCCGAAATACGACAGGCGAATGTGCGAAAAATTGGCCAATTTGATCTCACGTCTAAGATACGTTTCGTCAATTTTATTTGTTTCCAAAATTAGATGGATATGGATTATATCTTGGGTGGTGGATGTAATATGTTGCTTGATTTTATTTGATTTTATTTGTATTCTTATTTAAAAAGAAAATCACAAGAGATGTAGATTTTAATTGGTAACGTTGCATATCTGGAGAAGATTGCATGTTCAATTTGATTCTATATAATTTTATTTAAAAATGAATTAGAAAAAGCTTAGATAGCTCGTTCTAGATAGGTTGCATTCTAGTTAGGAATCATCTAGTTAAGATAACATTCCAATTTAAATTAGCATTCGGCCTAATTTAATCCTTAAATTGAATTGGGTAATATCTAGAACTAGGTAATTTATTTTAGTTATTTTCTAATTTCGAAATTTCATGAAAAAAAAAAACAAAAAATATCATGTGCATGTCATGTTGAATTAGCTCATCAGATGCATGTCATTTAGTAGTTTCATGTTTAGGAATCATATAAATTAAAGCGTGTGACATGTTGAATAGTTGCATTAATTTTTACCCGTCATTAGATTATGTCATTTAATAAATGTCGTGTGACATATAGTTTGCATTTTAAGTTTCATGTTGCATTTGTAGTTTTTAGGTTTCATTTAAGTAAACGAAACCCCAAAAAATTAAGCGACTACTTATTAATTAAACACGATGTCTAAGATTTATGATGTGAATTCTAAGCTAACATTATAAATGTTTTCATTGCTCTAGGGTAAGTTTTTCCTCCCCATGTTTGTAATTTATTTACTACTTTGTGTTATTGAGTGTTAAATAATAGTTGCGCACTTACATGGTCACCTACATGTTAGGAGTAGGTAAAAATCAATATGAGTTGCCTATAAAAAAAATTGAAAATAAAAGAGAAAATGTACCAAAATGGTGTCAGAATAATTTAGCATAATCAAGTCCCCAATCTCACAATCTTTGGCTCATAAGAATAAAGTATAATTCTCAATACTTTACTCGTATGTCTAATTAACCCATCAAAAACTGATTAGTGGCAACTCCTAAACGAAAATGATTTGCATGCTAAAAAACATGAATTCCGAATTGGTATGGACTTATAAGAGCCTTAGCTAAATTTTGGCTTAGTGATCCATTAACCAAACCCTATATGGTTCCACCCGCTTCGGGGAGATCGCAACACCATATGAAAGTTTTTCAATAGCTTCACTCAACCTATTCAACCCCACTTGGGGGTTGCATTATTAACCCTACCAATTGATATAAGAGTCTCATTACTTATTATCTATAGTGCTTTAATTCTAAGCATAAAGATTTGTTTGAATGGCCAACCTTAACAACTTTCTTACTCCTGATACTCATGCGCCAAACAAGCCTTCATGTTATTCAGGGGTTTACTTTAGTAGTCACCCTTCCGAAATTAGAAGAGAGAAGCAGAGGGTTCGAATGTTCACCATCTCAAGGGGGTTGGAGTGATGACAATTAGTTTTTCATGTGTGGGTTTCGACTTCCATGTCTTGCAAAAAGATAAGGTAAAAGTCTAAAAGTGAATTGAAAGTTATAATAGAACTGACAAAAAAGAAAAAAAAAAGGGTATGCAAGCATATATTTTTTAACTTTTAGAATAGATTATTTTATGACCCAAATGACTTTCAATTAACTTAAATAATAAAAAAGTGAAAAAAAAAATTCTAATCCCATTCTAGATATGGGTTATGTATTCTTGCTAAGTAAAGTTTTAATTGATTTCATTTGAGTAATTTGATTTAGTCCATTAGAAAAGTTATACTAAATAAATAAATTCACTTCAAGAAATGAAATAACTTTTGTATATATGTAACACCAACCATTAATTTTTTCCTTTTAACTATGCATATGTCAAACGCTATAATTATACCCATTACATTGATATTACAATAGTAGATATTTGTCTCAAACATTATGACTTCTACTTATGGCACGTTAATCATAGACCCTTCATAAAGTATGATATTTTTTCACGAAATTATAAGACAATTTATACAAATCTCTCCTTTTTCTCTTTCATAACACCGATATGCACAGTGGAAATGGCCGCGCCTAGTATGAAATGAAGCCGCCGTTTGCTCGATTCCTCCTCGCCACCGACTCACTACAGTCCCCAACTATTGCTTTAAGTAGTCCTTTTTATTATTAATTTTCTACAACAATTTAAGACTTGCGAGAGAGAGTGCGGGCACCATAAGGGGGGAAAAATCACTGCCCAGGCAATGTCAAAATGCAAGCGCCGTCTTTTGAATGATCCACCAATCAACAAGTGTCAAACAGTGCACAGTGTCTCGGGCCTCTAAAAAAACAAAAAAAAACGAGCATGCAATATCAGAGGAAGCTCAGATGCTATCAAAGGAAATATCAGCAGAAAGAATGACAACTATCCGGATAACTTACAGAGCATAGCCTGACACGAAATAAAGAAAAACACTTGAGGAGAAGACGTAATTGTAATCTGTCTTTCGGTTCCTTGTACTTATATACATTCATATTTATAATACAAAAATTAATACGATTACATTTTCCTATTTTTATTTCTGAATATCCGTGACTGAATCAATTAGAATTAGAGCAAAGAATAAAATCAAATTCTCAAAGAATAAAATCAAATCCTTTCTCCAACATAGCCGAAGCTAAGTTTGAAAAAGACCGATTCCAACGACCTTGTTATCCAAGTTACCAAATGATGAAACAATGCTCCACAAAATGCGTACCGGACGTGATCTCAAACACCCAGCACCAAACTCTTCAAAACAAAGACAGAATCTAAAGGTTAGACAACTTTTCTTTCAATTCTGGACTCCAATGCACATTAACCAAACCGGAGGGAAGTGCTGGCAACTCATGAAGCATGTCGCAGTGAAGTACGTCAAGAGTCTCCAGCTTGGAAAGATGCTTGATTTCAGGAGGTAGGCTGGAAATAGCAGAATATCGCAGCCTCAAGACTCTCACATTAATTAGCTCCCTAATGTCTCCAGGAATCTCCCCTTCTAAATTTCTACACGAGGAGGCATGTATTTCTTCAAGGCTACGTAAATGCCAAATAAAACTAGGAAATACGCTTATGAAGCAATAGTCCATCTTTAACACTCTCAACCTTTGCAAATTTCCAAAGGAATCTGGCAATTCTGAAATGCCTGTTCCCGAAATATCCAGCTCCTCTAAAGAGCTTCCCAATCGGCCAATGGACTCTGGAAGTTCTTGTATCCAACGACAATTCCTCAATGACAAGCATCGGAGTTTTACCAGCTCTCCAACTCCATTAGGGAGTTTGGCAATCTTTGAATTATCAACCGAGAGTGTTGAAAGTGATGTCAAGTGTTCAATTGAATGGGGTAGGAAACTCAATGACAAGCAATTGGAGGCACAGAGAGTTTCAAGATCCTTTGAATCACCTCCCAAGGGAATATCACGCACAGAAGTCTCATCAATGAGGAGCTCTTTCAAAGCTTTCAAGGCACCCAGTTCGGCAGGCAACTTGTTGAGTTCAGTGCAGGACTTCAAATTCAGGCAAAGCAATTTTTTGAGACAACCAACTGAAGGATCTAAATGGACCAACCGAGAGCATTGCTCTAGAATCAGCATCTCCAAGTTCGGGAAGCTAGAAAACGTCGGACTTATCAGTAAGTCAGTACAACTGGTGAGATTTAAGACTTTCAATTGCTCCATCTATAAAACAGGAAATATCATAATGTCAATTGCCAGATAATTAACATAATAAATGCATTAGAGCAGTAAATAGGAAACCACCTTGATTTTCCTCCAGCCTCCCCAGTCTTCGGTAACTTTGCTCCATGAAAGATCAAGAATGACCAGGTCAGTCAGACTAAATTCTGCTGCTTCGAAATCCCTCGGGCACCCTTGCCAGTGAAGCCACCTTAACTTTGGAAATACATTTGCAAAATTTCCAGTCATACTTGCATGATCCAATTTTAAGAACCTTATGTTTGGCATGCTCTTGAAATCAGTTTCCGTAAATGTACAGAGATGAAGATTTTTGAAGTCAAAGCAAAGGGCTTCCACTTCTTCCGTTCCCTACATTTGTCAAGAGTAAAAAATCAATCCGAAGCTACAAAACACAATGGTAATGCTAAGTGATGAGGACCGAGGTGCTTTCTTTTCCATGCGTGCAAAGAAGGCCTAGAGATGGTAAAATAACCGAAAAACTGGATAACAAATTAAACCTTATACATCAAGGCTTTCATTTTACAGAAGAAAACAAACCATTGAACCAAAAGGCTTTACTGCTTTCCTGTTAATTACTTCCAGGTCTGTAACATGCATGTATTGTGTTCTCCGCCTTCCAGGATAGTTGGGTTCTTCTTGATCTATAGTTATGCTGAGGCCCTTCGACAGTTTATGCATCTGCAACATGTTGTCTCCTCCAATTTTTGCTAGAGGCATCAAAACATGGTGAGAAGGAAAAGGATCTTGATTGGGCCACAAATATGATGCAATTCGGCTGTCCATGCCATTGGCAAACCACGCTATGTCCCAAAATATTTGTTTCTGCTTTTCATCTAATGCCTCATAACAGAATTTCAAAATCTCTCGCGAGTTCTCCTTTTGCAGTTTTATCAGGTCCTCTATCTTCCTCCAATCTTCTATTGTTTTTCCACGTAGAAATGAACCAATAACCTCAATAACAAGTGGAACCTGCCCTGTAGCTTTGACAATACGCTTCCCAATTTCAAGATAGCCAGGTATTGGACAGTTTGTTTTTTTTTTTTTTTTTTTTTTTTTGGTGAAAGGTAAGAATGGTATTGGACAGTTTGTTCCTAAAGCATGCTTGCAAAAAAGTTCAAAAGCTCGATCATTATCCATCTCATTCACTTCATACATACGAGCCAAGCCTCGAGAAACATGTGTTTGGAGAATTCCACCATTTTCTAAAGTAACAATTATCCGACTTCCAGGACCAAACCAGTCAAGCTGGTCTCCTACAAGATCATCAATATGAGACTGTTCTTCCACATCATCTAGGACAATAAGAACTTTTATAGTACGAAATACATCACGGAAAAACTTGATTCCTCCTTCGAACGAAGCAACATCTCCATCTTGTTCAAGAACATCAGATATCAACTTAGTTTGCACAAACTGAATACCACCAACATTTTGTGTAGTTTCTCCAATCCCTGCGAGAAAGCTACAACTATCGAAACAAGAAGAGAGTCGGTCGTATACGGCCTTCGCAATAGTTGTCTTGCCTATTCCATTAGTTCCATGGATTCCTACAATGCACGCTTCAACCTCATCATCCTCTATCTCCAATAACTTGATTACATCCTTCACTCGATCATCAATACCAATTACAAGTTCAGTAGTGGCAACTAAAATCTGCAACGGCTCCAAAGGGAGACTAGGAGGTTTCAACTCCTTGAGATGCACAAGTGGTGGAATCCGCTCCAAATTAGGACTCTCGCATATCCTTAATTTAGACAGATTAGGAAGTGATGCGAGGGTATGAATATCACTTTCTGTGTACTCTGCTGTAGGTAGCTCAACAATTTCCAAATGCTTTAGGCTAGTGACCTCACCAAGTGATGGGAGACTTTTGCATCTTGCACAATTAAACAAACGTAGCTGAACTAATTTGGGCATGCAAGACATCCAGCTTGGAAACCTTGTGCCCCCATAGCATCTTATTTCTAAGCTTCGAAGATTTAAGCTTGGCTGCAGCTCCGTAAGTAAAACTTCATCACCTTCTTTTCCGGCACACACTAATACTAGTGAAACTAAGGAATTCTTCTCCTTCAAGTTCGCGGCATTTGATTCTGCTACTGCATCTTTTATTTCACCCTTAACTTCAATTCTGAGGCTGCCTCTCAAATGGTTTAACCTGTTCAACTCCCCTAGCCCACCATAATTCTTTGGGCAAGAGTCATCCCCGGGTAAAATGAAATCCGTTAGTGTGCGCAAAAGAGTCAACTCACCCATTCCTCGTGGCATATAAGATAGGGCATTACAGTTGCTAATCTCCAGTTGCCTGAGGTTGACCAATTTTCTTATATCCCTTGGCAATTCTTCTAGCTTGTAACACATATTGAGTTTAAGTACTTGCAAGGTTTCCAATCTTGTCACAGAATCAGGAAGCCTTACGATTCCTTCATTTTCAGAGAGATCTAGAAATGTCAGGTGCTTCAACTCACAAATGGAACTTGGCAACTTCTCAATACCGCTGTCATGCAAATCCAAGGCACGTAAGAACTCATAACTAGAAATTAATTTGTGAAGAGTTTTTTCACCCATTTGAGTTTCACACCTCGAGCTTTTTCTTTGACTAGTTTTGATGAATGTCCTCAGACGATATGCTCCGTGTATATATGGATCTTCCTCTGATAAATGTAAAGTTGAATTCCATGATGCATGACGAGTTCTTCCTTCAATGTATGGCAGTAAATGATAAATTCTTTCATACTCAGTTCTAGCAACAAGGCATGCTATGTCATGTACTAAACGATGCATCCTACAAGACATCACATTTCCAAGTTCATCTTTAGTGCAGTCTTGAAAGAAGCTCCTCCTGAGTAGATCCATGAAATAGTCATGAGCAATATCTTCTATATCCTGATCTACGTTGTCTATGGGCTGGATAAATCCTGCTGCCATCCAGAGACTCGTCAACTTTTGTTTATCAATCACCGAGTCTCTGGGAAACAATGAACAGAAGGCAAAGCACTGTTTTAGCTGGGATGGGAGATGAATATAACTAAGCTCAATTATAAAATATATAATCCAATTTAGAGTATATTCTGATATCTCACGCTCAAAATGTAACCACTCCTCTTCAGTTTTCTTGGAAAATAATAGACTTCCAATCATGCGTATTGCCAAAGGGATTCCATCACACATTTTGACTATCCGCCTCCCAATATCTACCTTAATTGGATTTCTAGTCTTCTCTTCTTCCTGGCAAGCCATTTTCATCAATAAATCAACAGACGACTCTGTTCGAAGGGCCTCAAGACGATAAGATGGGAATGTACTCGTAGCGTCCGCAACGTACGAATAGCATGTAGTTATCATAATCTTGCTTCCTTGGGCACCTCCCATCAATAAACATTTCAAGCTCCCCCATTGTTGAGGAAGCACATCCTGCAGATCGTCAATAACTAGGAGATATTTTTGCAATTGCTCTATGTCATCTGCTCTCTCTGTTGTCCCTCTTCCTCTGATTTTTCGCACTTCCCTTTCGAGATCGTGGAAGTCGTTGTTGCAATCCACACGGACCCATATCCTTAAATCGAAATGCTTCTTGACCTTGTCGTCTTCGTATAGACATCGAGCAAGAGCCGTCTTTCCAAGCCCATCCATACCCAATATTGAAAGGACGGAAATTTGTTCATCAGTGTTAGAGTCTAACAAGAACTTCATAATTGCGCTTTTATCATCCTCTCTCCCTATAATCTCCTCATCGTACACAAAGGAGTCCAACCGCTCTCTTCTCTCTACCCGCACATCCTCCGCGCACTCTCGCAAGCCCAAATCCCTCCCTTTGGCAGCGATGGCTTTTATTCTCTTCCGCATTCCCTTCGCACGGGCGCTCTTCAGCCTTAAATCAGGTTTTTTAGAAGGCGAAGAGGAGGAGGGAATTAACTGCTTCAACTTCTCATCTTTGCTCGGCGATTCTCGTAATTGCATAACGTCCACGTTCCATTCTTCGAGTAAGTCCCCCGCATCATAGAAAACATCTTTGACATCCCACAGCCATGGTTCGATTTCCCGGCGTCTTTTGAATCTCCGCTTTTCCGCATCGGGCACTATACTTCGGAGAAAGGAAACGGTTTTCTTCAGCTCGGAAAATTCGCCGCCAGAGCCCCATGATTTTCCACCCTCTGCGAAATCATCCAGAAGTGTAGCTACTCTCAAGACGAGTGCTTCCGCCATGGCTCTTCGGGGGTGAAGGGGATCCTGCGCCTCCTCTTTTTCCTTCGGGGAGGATGCTCTCTGCCGATGCCGAGTCGCGACCTGTTTGGTCTCATCCCGTTCTATGCACAGCCAATCAGTATCGAAAAGACGAAAATACCCTCAATTGCCAGTACGGGGATTAGTAAAATCGAGCTTACTGGGCCACCATTTCCCGTATTCTCTCTATGGCGTTAAAGACTTTTGAAAATGGGATATGTTCGCAATTTGTCAGAAAAGGCAATTATTCATTTCGATAACCGTCCAGCATGATTAATAGAAAATATAAATGTGACTTTATAAAATATTTTCTCTTTCTCATGTGATGATGACGTGATAAAAATGATATCGTTTTGATCAAACTGATTTTTAATATAAATTTATTTCAATTAAATAATAAAGAAAAGAAGGAGATAATAATTAAAAAATTTAAAAAGGAAAAAAATGTCATATTTGGACCAAAACAATATCGTTTTAACCTTATGTTTCGTGTTTTAGTTTTGTCATCGTCATGTAAAAGAAAGAAAATATTAAAAAAGGCATGTTTACATTTTCTATTAGCCAAGTTAGACGCAATCAACAGAAGGATTCGATTGCACCTATCTAGCAAATTTTAAGACTTGATTATATTTTTTACAAATTTTAAAACTCAAGTATACTTTTCTAACAAATTTTATGACTTTTAGTGCATATATCCCATTGAAAATCTATCATCTTCATGAACGAACGTAATGGTGCAAAGTCTAATATTGTCAATAATTTTGGGAGATATCTAATGTGGAAAGAAGAACGCTACTTAAAGTCCACTAGAAAGACAAAGGATGAAGACTTTAGGAACTACTCAATGTTTAAACTCTTCCAAAAGACGACACATTAGGATTTGTTAAGACATAATCAACATTGAAAATCAACCGAAAGAGAAGATAAATAAGGATTAGTTAGGCAATGAGGAAACATTGAGTCGACCGGAATGAAAATGTGGACCAAGATAAGCTAGAAAATTTATAGAGAAAAGAAACGAATGCACGGCTTTATACTCTTTCCTAAATTCTAATACGATGTATTACAACATTGAAGCTCACTAGAACAATTCTTTTATGTTGAACAAATTCGTGGCATTGAATGGGGCAAGTACAAAATCTAATTGGAAGCAAAATGAGTAGATGGTGCAACAAAGGTATTGCTTACAAGCACAATGATCAACCCCTTGAAATTTAGACTGCGTTTGGTTCAGCATTTCCAAGGAGCTTTCAGCCCTGAAAGCCTCTTGGGGAAATGCCAAACTGTTTGGTTCAATTTTTTTTTTAGCTTTCAGCATTCAGCTTTCAACTTGCCTTCAAAGTGCTAAAAGCCCAAAACTAGTAGAGACTAGCTTTGGGCTTTCAAAGCATTTAGCGGAATGCCGATATTATTTTTTCTCTTCCAAAATTACCCTCACTAATTTTTCATATTTCCGATTTTGCCGCTGTTTATTTTTTTTTTAAATTGAAAAAGGAGGTAGCCCTTCGCCGGTCCGACGAAGGGCTACGGCCACCTGCGAGCCAGATCTAGCACCGACGGCTGTCGGCTGAGGTTGCCCGAGGTCGAGCGACCTCCGGCCAGGGTCGTGTGGCCCGAGGGCCGTTGGAGGTCGCTTGACCTCGGGCGACCCTTGGCGAGGGTCGCTTAACCGTGGGCCGTGCAACCCAGGTGACCACCGCTCGGGTCTCGCGGCCGCAAGCGGCCCTCGCCCGGGTCTCGCGAGGGTTGCACAACGGCGGCCGAAGTCGTGCGGCCCTCGCGAGACCCGGGCGAGGGCCGCCACGACCGTGAGACCTGGGCGGCGATCGCCCGGGGTCGCCCGAGGTCGCGACCTCCGGGGCGGCCCTCGGCTCGGCCGCGCGACCCTCGCCAAAGGTCGCTCGACCTCGAGCGACCTCGGCCGATGGCCGTCGGCGCCAAATCTGCTTGCCAACCAGTAGCGGCGAAGGGTTTAGTTCAATTTTCTAAAAAAAAAAAAAAAAATATATATATATATATTATACCTATCAAAGCCCATTGCGAAATTTTTTTTTTAACCAAATGCACATTCAACTCAAAGTCCATTTGTAAAATTTTTTTACCAAACACAATCGCATTTCCCTAAATAGCTTTGGGTTTTCAGCATTTGCATTGGACTCAATGCTAAACCATAGTGTCCTATGTTTTATTTTTTGAGGCAATCCCTAAAAAAGGAGCTTGTTGTTATATATTATTATTGACATTGCTAATCTGTACCTCTCATGCACTAGACAATATTTTAATAGATCAAAATTGGTGGTTGACAACTTGTTGATAAGATACAAGGAAAAGTTTTTTTCAATGCTACTCTCACATTGCCTTGCTCCCACTTTCCACTATCTTTTTTCGAACTTTTTTTCTCTTACTTTTTTAATTTGATTTTACATTATTAGTCTATAAGTTCGCTAAAACTTAATTTTATGGAAAATTTTAAATAAAGGTATAAAGTGCTCTCATTTCTTAAATAAATGTCTAAAGTAGACATTGTGTCAAACAAGGGTCAGAAGTGGCCATGGTAGTTTCAAATAAAGGTCTGATCTTGTGAGTCACCAGCCAGTTACATATTATGGCCGGTTAAGGATATTTTTGTCAAAAGACAATTTAAATTTTAAATTATTTTCTTTTTCTCTTCTTTTTTTTTTTTTTCTCTTTTCTCTTTTCATTTTTTTTCCTTTCTAGCTTGTGTTGATGAGGGCTTGGCGACCCTCACCATTTGCCGGTGAAGGCCAAGATCCTTGCTAAATCATCTGAGGGCAACCCTCGCCTAGCCCTCTCCATTGGTCAGCCATCGCTTGAGACTAACCACTGCTGAAGAAAAAAGAGAGTACCAAAAAAAAAAAGAATGAAAAAAATTCAAAAATGGTATAGGGTGAAAATACCCCGCCAACTAGAGTTAAGCCATTTTTGAAACTAATATAAGCACTTCAAACCCTTATTTGAAACAAAATCCACTTCATATCTTTATTGGAAAAAAAATAAAGACTCTTATTGGAGAAAATGAAGGTACTTGAGGCATTTATTTAGAACAATGTCCACTTTAGGCCCTTATTTTAGAAAATGACTTCAAACCTTTATTTAGAATTTTTTCCATAATATATGTACTTGACAATATATAATTGCCATACCAAAATAAAATATTTTATTGTTTCACTAGAATTAAATCAACGACAAAATATTTTTCACCAAAAATTGTTTTTAGGTTTTATCAAGAAGAGACAGTTTTTCTGGTGATTCTGGACATTAGTCTTATCAATGAAGCACAAGAAACAAATATGCTTCAACGGAATTTAATAAACGATGAAGTGCAATGACATAAAAAGCTTTGCTGCATCTTAATTGACGATAAAGTGCAATGACAAAAAGATATTGGCCAAAATTTAATTGGCAATGAAATAGTTGGAAAGTATAGGAAAGGTACATGAATTGAAAATTACTAGATTTTGGTCATAATTGTTGGGGGAGGGGTTTACAAAAAATTCGATGTGACTATTGAAAACTTACAATCAATGGTTACAAACGGTTATTTATTAAATTTTTTTTAAAAAAAACTTCCCAATCCAATCTTCAAAACAAGTAACTTCTTAATCATGCCTGAGGTTACAATAAGTTACATTATTCCCAATTTGTTATTATCTAGTAATACAAGAGTTTCCATATGTGAAAATATTGCTACTTGGCAGTTACGCTTCCATGTCTATAACTTCATCCTAGATAATTGACGTTTGCCATCAATAATTTCATTAGTTGCCATTGTTCTTCAAGTTGTCAACTGTTCTTTCATCGATGACTTCTACTATTCACTAAATTGCTATTATCGACTAAAATTATCACTTATCGATCATAACTAAAAGTTGGCCATCTTTTGGTGTTAGTATTTGCTTCCTTTAAAAGAATTGAATGATTTGTCGATCATTCGATTATTTCCTTGTCGAATTTTATCTTAATTAGATTCATAATCTAACCCATATATTTCTATTAAAGCCATGTTTTGTAGAAAGTCTTCATGTCGCCCTCTATCTCTATCTTTAAGTGGTCACTCATATTTAGATACCCTTGCTGCCAATGGAAAGAAATCGGCAAAATATTGACTTTTGGATTTTTCTTTAAGATAGATTTTAGCCCATTGAAGGCCAAACTCATGAACTCCTTTTCTGAGAATAAAGTAAGGCATCTATTTTTAGCCTTCTTAAATTAAACAAATTGATCAGCCAACAAATTATTGTACTATAGAGTCTAGCCAAATCAACAATCGATACCTCAAGTTTCCTTCTCTAAAATTAGAATGGATTTGTCTTTCTATCTCTACCTAATTATACACTAAATTAGGTGGTGAATTAGTGTAGTAGGTAAAGCAATTTTCAACAAAGACAAAGGAAATAACGTAAGTCTTAAAAACTTGTTTGTCCCTACTTCCTTGTACCCAACTATAAATTGACCAATATGTTCAATGATCAATTGGTCATCTTGGCTAGTGAAAACAACAAAATTAAAAGTTTTGAATTCTCTTGGTTAAGATATAGTGTCAATCCAATTAAGATGTGGCTTCCTACAAATTGGCCTGACCATCCCTCTGTTAGCACCTAATTATTGTAATACGAGTTCAACCAATTGATTAGGGTTCGCAAGTTGATGAACTTGCCTCTCCTACCCCTAATGTTTAGGATGGATAGGTCAATAGACTTGACCTACCTCCCCCGAGGATTGGGATTCAAATCTTTATTATCAGTGTTATAATTTACTAGCAAGTTAGGGCTATAAGGTACATTTTCTACATTCAGAAGCACAAGTACACCAAATGGCCTTACATTATCCACACTTGGAATTGGTCCTAGGACCCGAACATATCCATTTTCGGAAAATAAGATTATATTTACTACATATTGTACATGATGAAACGAAGTAATTTCACTCTTTATGAAGTATTGTTTTGCAAGTGATAGTTAAATTTCTATCTCTATGTTATGCATAGATATATTAGTAGATTTCCCAGTGCATAGGATCACATTATATGTCGTGTAATTAGGGGTAATCAATTCCATCGTGCGCAGGTTCTAGACTTAGCACATAAAACCTATCCTAATCGAACCAATTTCCATTTTTTGAAATTTAGAACCTAACCTGTTTGCCCTAAAACTAACCTTAGAACCTATCCTATTTATGGTTTCACTTTTTCTAGCAAAATAATATGAGCAACAAGTTGTTCAAAGTAAAAGATGAACGAGGATGAGCAAACAACGGCAAGTTAGGAACGAGCTAGGATTGCAAGCCTTGAACGAGTGAGGAAGAAGGAGAGTTGCAAGCTAGAGAGAGAGTCATGAAGTCCCTGAGTAAGGTTGTAGAGAATAGAGAAAAAGAGAGATAGAGAAAAAGATGCCCAAAGAAAAACTAGGGTTTTTAAACTTTATGAACCCGATTCTAAATTTGGTCTAGTCAATCTGCTTCTTGAGTGGTTCTTCACTCGGTAACCGGAACTGACTGGTTTTCTAGGAAGTTCGATCCAATTTTCGAGTAGAATTGGTTTGGTCGCATAGCCATACATGTAATAGAATCAATTTTAAGTGAATTTGAAGACATATTTATTGTTCTTGTGGAGTTAATTTTATTGCATATTACTTCAGATAGTACTAAATGGAAGTAATATTTATATCCATTAATATTAATAAAATATTGTCTTAAAATTTATTTAGAACAATATTCTCATTATCGAGTGATTTTCCTTTAAGGCTTCGTTCATTTTGCTAAAACCACTTCTAAGAAAATGATTTTCAGATTTTCGGATGTTTGTTTAATGGAAAATTATTTGGTCAGAGAAGAAATTTTTCATCAATAGAAAAATGTCTTGTAAAATAAGGAAAATATTTTCCACTTTTCAAGTAGGGGAAAAAAATTTCCTCACTCACTTTCTCTTGAATTTTCATTTAAAATAATAAGAAAAGCCTCCATAAATTAGATTTAATGTATTTAACCTTCCGAAAGTCACTTTTAGTATATTAAATATCAGATTAAATTAGATAAGACAGATAAGGTACAATATATCAATTACTATTTTGCTTTTAGATTTAATATTCTAAAAAGATGAGATTCGGGATGCCTATTGGTTAATTAGATGGTGGTGGAAATCGAAGAGCCCTTGATCTAGAATGTCCGATTCGTTTGCCATATAGTGCCCTCTCGTCGAGACGTCCTTTTGCATTGCGAATCCAATCCTCCCATGTATTTTCCATCGGTTGAGTGTTGGTTCCTTTATTTCGATTCCCTTCCCATGTCTTTTTCACGGTCATTAAAATTCCTTCCTATCTCTTTTCGCTATCATAACATATGTTGCGTCATAGACCTAAGCATGTCCTTAAACTGCTTCTGTTCTCGGAATCAACCCCAACAGTAAAATGTGATAATGATAACCGCGGGGTCCGGATCACTCTTAAACTTCCACTTTTTCTTGGAAACCCTCTTGAATTTTCATTTAAAATAATAAGAAAAGCCTCCATAAATTAGATTTAATGTATTTAACCTTCTGAAAGTCACTTTTAGTATATTAAATATCAGATTAAATTAGATAAGACAGATAAGGTACAATATATCAATTACTATTTTGCTTTTAGATTTAATATTCTAAAAAGATGAGATTCGGGATGCCTATTGGTTAATTAGATGGTGGTGGAAATCGAAGAGCCCTTGATCTAGAATGTCCGATTCGTTTGCCATATAGTGCCCTCTCGTCGAGACGTCGTTTTGCATTGCGAATCCAATCCTCCCATGTATTTTCCATCGGTTGAGTGTTGGTTGCTTTATTTCGATTCCCTTCCCATGTCTTTTTCACCGTCATTAAAATTCCTTCTTGTCTCTTTTCGCTATCATGACATATGTTGCGTCAAGGCAGAATCCGATGCTACACCCACGTTACCTACTTCCACTTGCTACTCTCCCTTTAGTACTTGACTTTTCTTTTCTTTTACTTTTTTATGCAATTTTTCGTTTTTTTGTGTGTGTAAGTTGTACAAAACTAAATTTTTTATGTAATTGAGAATAACATAATTGACATATCAAAATACGGTGCATTACAGACAAAATACGATAGATCACAGCAAACCATCTGAAACCACTTGATCTTGATAAAAACTTGGCGTATTTATGCTCACATTAATCGTATTTTTGTAAGATATGCAGGATTCCCTTTCATTTAACTTTTATCCTACGTGCACATGTTGTTAATTTATCAAAGTATGCTTTAAGGTCACATATGTATTTCCAAACTTATTATGGGAGAAGATAGTGAATTTTGTTCATGAACAGTCGGTTATCAGCTAGGTACAATCAATATATATTTATCAATTTAAATAAGTAGAGTCTCGAAGTTTTTTAACAATAACTCATATATTAGAAAATCAAAAGAATATGCTAAGTATACACGCACTCATCTCACAGATAGACAAAACACCAAACATCTTTTGACAATAACGGTGAACATTATCAATTCATCGAAAATCTGAATTTCACACCTTGCCTTCGCTAGCTGAGCCAACAAGGAGCACTATTGAATAGGAGTGATGTGTCAATAATGTAGTTGATTACACGCGAGCATTTGAATATGCAAATCACTATAGTGTGCCACCTAAATCAATTTTGTGAAACAATTTTAGCGTACTTTAACATTACCTCTCGGCCATTCGCAAGTTTTCAGGGACCTGAAAAAGCGCATTTTGCTTATGAGAAAAGCCCACAAAGCTCACTCATGGGCCAATTTGTCAGATGTAGGATTTGCATTTGGGCTGCTTGTCTGGAAAAAGATTTATGTGGAAGCCCAAGCTAGTAGCTTTCGGTAGAAGTGCCGGGAGGGAAAAATCATGCAAGGAAGAGACCTACTCTTTCCATGCACTGATGTAATTGTCAACCCTACGTAAACAAACAAGTGATAATCCTATAATTAACCAGCATCTTTAATTTTTTAACAAAGTGCAATCTAAGTCAGACACTTCTTTTTTTCAGATGTAGTCCTAAACCTTCTCAAGAAATGAAATATTGCATCTCCTCTTCGATTTTCCGACCCCCCCTGCATGGCTCCCCAGTGACTAACACCTTGTTTGGTGATGAATTATGAGCCGCAAGAGAAGTAGTTACTTCATTTTTACCTCCTACTTTATTTTCTCAAATAGAAGAAAGATTTTCCTCTGGGTTATCACCACCCTTCACTTCTATTCACTTTCATCAATCCGAATGCTCTCCAAGTCAATTTTCAGAGTTGTTTTGAGTAGGAGTAAGCATGGTCCGGGTTGGGCCGGTCCACCCCCTAACGCTAGGACCAACTCGCACAGTGCTGGTCCTTAATTTTTGGGACCGAGGACCGACCCTATTGAGTTTGGGACCGAGGACCGGATCGACCCAATGGGTTCGGTCCGATTCCAGGGTCAACCCGGGACCAACCGATAATTTTTTATTTCATTTTTTGTACTCCTTAAAAAAATGATTGAGGACCGGACTAACCCAATGGGTTCGGTCCAGTTTCAAGGTTAGCCTAGGACTAACCAATAATTTTTTATTTTATTTTTTGTACTCCTTGAAAGGGTAACCGAGGACCAACCGACCCAATGGGTTTGATGATGAGCGATGTTAGATAAGAAAGGCAAGCGATGAGGATCAAGTGAGGTGAGTGTCAAACAGAATGAGTATTAAATGTCGAGCGAGGAGTAACAAGCCAAGCGAGCATTAAGCGGCGAGCAACACGAGTGACCCAAAGTGAGCGAGGCGAGTGTCGAGTGGTGAGCGGAGAAGTTGTTTCTTTCGATTTTGGCAAATTGAAGACTAAAAGGATAAATAAGACAAAAGAGAATGAATACTCTAGGAAGATGCCATAAGAAGTTGTTTATACCTTTTTAGACGCCCGTAAGAACTTCTTACAAAAACATTTTCCTCCTTCATAAATTATGACTATTGACGCCGTAAAAGACATTAAAAATCTAAGTTATTAAATAATAATGTAAAATTACTTGAACTCATCACTAAAAAGTTGTTTAATGTTGTTGACGCCATTTATTTTAAGATTTTCTATATATAAAAAAATTATAAATAATATATTAGATATATATATTCAGGGTTGGTACAGATTGGACCGACCCGGAATTCTCAGGACCGAGGACCGACCTGCATAGTGCTGGTCCAGGAATTCTAAGACCAAGGACCGACCCAATCTCCTTAGGAATCGGACCAGGACCGGCAGGGTTGGGTCGGTCCAGGGTCAATCAAGGGTTGAGCCTATACCGATGCTCACCCCTAGTTTTGAGGAGAAGTTTGGCGCTATATTGCATCTTTTGAGTAGTGTGTTGTATGACAAAATAAAGAGGTTTAGAACTTGACTACATCCTGCACAAAAAGAAGATTTTGGCACCTGACAAAGTAGTCACTAAGGGCGCGCATGACAAAATTTATGTTTCTCTATTTCTCTGTTTTTATGTTCTCCGGAACAGTTTTAGAACAGAAATCCGTTTGGTAACGCAATTTCATTTTTCTATTTCTGGAATAGATTTCTATTCCATAAATAGATTTGGAGCATAAATCGAAGTTGAAATTTTTAGCTTTTCTATTTCTGTAATGTAAATGAGAAATCAAAATTTTTCTCATCGTTCACTTTCGTCATCACCCGTTGCCCACTTGTCGCCTATGGGATGCCGGACGCCTGCCGCTAGTTGCCGGCCACCGGCCCTGACCAATAGCCGTCGAATGTTGACCACTAGACGTTGGTCGCCAGCCACCACACTCTGGCCACTCGTCGCCAACCGCCAGTCGCCGGATGTTGGACGCCCACTGGTCGTTGGCCACTCATCGCCAATCATTGGATGCCGGAGGCTTATCACTAACCACCATATGTTCATCGGCGACCGTCCGCCGCTCGCTACCAACCACCGGATGTCGGCCGCCCGCCACCCGCCGCTGGACTATGACCACTAGCCACTCGCCGATAGCCTCTTGTAGCTGAACTCCAGATGTTGGACGTCAGACGTTGAACTTTGGATGTTGGACGCCGGTTGCCGGTCATCGGACTCCAATGTCGAACTCCGGACTTTGGCCGTTCGCCGTTGGTCATCGTACTTGGCGCCGGACGTTGAACGTCGGACTTCGGACTTCGGCTGCCCGTTGCCGATCACCGGACGCCAAATGCCGGTCGCCGAACGTCGAACTCCGGCCACCAGACACCGGTCATTGCCGCTTTTAGAAATATAAATTTTATTCTATTATCAAACGAATTTTTATTTCAGAAATAGAAATTTTAAATTGTTATCAAACGCGTTTCTTTACTCAGAAACCTGTCCATGGAATAGAAATTGATTTCTATTCCAGAAATTTTGTCATATGCGCCCTAAAAGCCTAGACCGTCCAAGCTTATTTTGCTTTTGAAACCCATGTTTAAAGGTTCTCTCGGGCCGATGCTGGACGGGTAATAGTTTTCAAAAGTCCCTCCAATCATATATACGATCAGTGGGTTGCGATCGTGGAAATCACCATATTTAATTTTGGCTAAATTTGCACGTAAGTGATGTTTATATTTTGTGGCACATCAATGAAAGGTATAATTAGGCATGAGCTGATACCACGTCCACTAACAAAAGTTGGAGAGGGAGAGAGATAGAAGTGCATGAGAGGAACGCGAACAGTGTTGATGAATAATGACAGTGACCAATGACTTGCATTTGTTGCTATTAGTGAATTACCATGTCGGATCCTAATGTTGTCTTTCGACGGCGTGTTAACGTGGCCAAATTTGGAACACAAGTTAAAGTTTGTAATTTTTTTATATAGAAAAGTTGAAACCAGAATTAAGACTCAAACATTAACTAATACACTTACCCATGTTTCACATGTGTTATATATATATATAATATTTGTTGAAAGGTTTTGTTTGCCAAAATTTCTTTTCTATTATTCTTTACTTTTTCTCAACATATAATTCTTGACTAATTATATGAAAATATAGTATTTCTAGATAGTGACAATAAATCATGAAGTTTAATTATAAAAAAGAAAAGAAAAAGAAATACCACTTGAAAACAATTTACACCATTTGGAAGATGATTGAGTGTAATGGTTTCATTTTCCTCTTATATATATATATATATTCATTTTTCAATTATTTGACGGCATTTTTAAAGATAATTGAGTTTATTTAGACTATTTTTTTTATTTAATTTGGCTCGAATTATTTGATTTCTTTTTAAAGTAATGTTGTCCTTTATGTAACATCAGTTTAACATTATATTTACTACATATTGTACGTGATGTAACGAAGTAATTTCACTCATTGTGAAGTATTGTTTTGCAAGTGACAAAGTTAGATTTTTGTTTCTATGTTATGCATAGATATATCAATAGATTTCCCGGTGTATAGAATCAATCATATGTCGTGTAATTATGAGCGATCGGTTCCAAGATGAGTAGGTTCTACCCTAACACCTAAAACCTATCCTAATTGAACCAGTTTCCACTTTTTGAAATTTAGAACCTATCCCGTTTGCCCTTGAGCCGACCCGAGAACCTATCCTATTTTTAGTTTCATTTTTTTATAGCAAAATAATATGAGCAACAAGTTGTTCAAAGTAAAAGATGAACAAGAGCGAGCAAGCAATGGCAAGTCAGGAACGAGCTAGGATTGCAAGGCTTGAACGAGCGAGGAAGAAGGAGTGTCGCAAGCGAGAGAGATAGTCATGAAGTCCTTGAGTAAGGTTGTAGAGAACAGAGAAAAAAGAGAGATAGAGAAAAAGATGCCTAGAGAAAAACTAGGGTTTTTAAACTTTATGAAACCGATTCTAAATCTAGTCTAGTCAGTCTGGTTCTTGAGTGGTTCTTCACTTGAAACCTGGAACTAGGCTAGTTTTCAAGGTAGTTCGATCCAGTTTTCGAGTATAATTGGTTTGGTCGCACAATAATACATGTATAGAGTCAATTTTATGTGAATTTGAAGACAAATTTATCATTCTTGTAGAGTTAATTTCACTCCATATTACTTCAGATAGTATTAAATGGAAGTAATATTTATATCCATGTTAATATTAATAAAACATTGTCTTACAATTTATTTAGAAAAATATTATCATTATCGAGTGATTTTCCTTTAGGGCTTCATTATTTTTGCGAAAACAACTTCTAAAAAAATGTTTTCCAAATTTTCGAATGATCGTTTCATGGAAAATTCTTTGGTCGGGAAGAAATTTTCCATCAAGAGAAAAATGTCTTGTAAAATAAAAGAAAATATTTTCCTCACTCACTTTCTCTTATCTTACACCTTTACTTGCCCTCACATATTCTTTTTTTTTTTTTTCGAGAAATTCAAAATTTTTTTTTTTTTTTATCTTTTTTTTTTTTTTCCTTTCTCAATCGGTTGTTGGCCAATACAATGGCCGGCGACTGGCCATAGGCAAGTCTCAAGCTTGCCAACCTCTAGCAAGTTCTAGCTTATTGCTCATCAATTAGGCAAGGCCTAAGACCAACGAGCCTTTTGGAGGCTGACGAGCTCAAGGCTTGCCATGTTCTGCCTTGCCTTTGGGAGGCTGTTAGCTATCGCCATGGCCCGCGATCGACTAAAGAAGAAGGAGGAAAAGAAAAATAAAAAAGTAAAAAAGTGAAAAAGAAAAAGAAAAAAATGAAAAATTCATTTAAAAAAAAAATTTAAAAATTATTAAAAGGAGTGCACGGAAGAAAATCAAATCAGATTTTCCATAACGGTGGAAAATATTTTCTAGTTTATTTTCAAATTTTAGCCCAACACCGAAAAATACTATAATTTTCTTGGAAAACATTTTCCAGAAAACACCACATTTTCTGTTTATTTATTTTTATTTGAAAAAGAAAATGCAAATGTTGCTGAAATCAAATGCTGTATTGTGCCTACGTCAACTTTAGCATGATACAATTTTCTTTTTTTTTTTTTTTTTTTTAAACTTATGTCTATTAAAACTGCATTTCTGCTTTTGCATATTCAATTTATATTAAAATAATATTGTTAGAGTTATGACAGTGGCCATAATCATGAAATAATACAAGAAATATCATTTGAAATAATGGATGTCATTCGGAAGATAATTGAATATAATGGGATCATTGAAGTTCTGTATAATCTTTCACTTTACACCTATCAAATATGTCTTACGTTAAAAAAAAAAATATATATGTCTTACGTCATATTTTACAAATTGAATTAATCAGGAATTATTTCTACTTAATTTGACTTAATCTTTTAGTGATTCCTTTCTGAGTTATTATTATCCAAATTAAAATTAGCTGTAATATTGTATTTTACTACAAGTAATAGATGGCGTCGAAGTAATTTTACTCTATGGTCTATTATACTTGCAAGAGCCAAAATCAAATTTTATCTCCGTATTCTTTTATAAATATATGAGTAGATCTATTCTATAAAAATATCACACCATGTATCAACATAATGGAGTCAATATTACTTTAAATGTTGCCAAATAGATGCAATGTTTACAACTGTGTAAAGATTCTAGAACAAAATTACTCATTTTAAAAAAATAATAATAATTCTTATGCTCACTGGATAATTTTACTGCATATTTTCAAAAGCTTTTCATTAAACTTCCACTTTTTCTTGGAAACACTCTTGAATTTTCATTTTAAATAATAAGAAAAGCCTCCATAAATTAGACTTAATGTATTTAACGTCCAAAAGTGACTTTTAGTATATTAGATATCAGATTAAGTTAGATAAGACAGACAAGGTACAATATATCAATTACTATTTTGCTTTTGGATTTAATATTCTAAGAAGATGAGATTCGGGATGCCTAATGGCTAATTAGATAGTGGTGGAAATCGAAGAGCCCTTGATCTAGAATGTCCAATTCGTTTGCAATATGGTGGCCTCTCATCGAGACGTCCTTTTGCATTGCGAATCCAATCCTCCCATGTCTTTTCCACTAGTTGAGCGTTTGTTCCTTCATTTCGATTCCCTTCCCATGTCTTTTTCACCGTCATTAAAATTCCTTCTTGTCTCCTTTCGCTATCACGACACATGTTGCGTCAAGGCAGAATCCGATCCTACACCCACGTTACCTACTTCCACTTTCTGCTCTCCCTTTAAAACTTGACTTTTCTTTCCTTTTACTTTTCTATGCAATTTTTCGTCTTTTTTTTTTTTTTGTGTGTGTAAGTTGTACAAAACTAAAATTTTTATGTAATTGAGAATAACATAATTGACATATCAAAATACGGTGCATTACAGACAAAATACGATAGATCACAATAAACCATATGGAACAACTTGATCTTGACATAAGCTGGGCGTATTTATGCTCACATTAATCGTATTTTTGTAAGGTATGCAGATTTGCCATTCATTTAACCTAATGTTGTTAATTTATCAAAGTATGCTTTCAGGTCACATATGTATTTCCAAACTTATAACGGGAGAAGATAGTGAATTTTGTTCATGAACAGTAGGTTATCAGCTAGGTACAATCAATATGTCTTTATAAAATTAAATAAGTAGAGTCTCGAAGTTTTCTAACGATATCTCATATATTAGAAAATCAAAAGAACATGCTTAGTATACTGCACTCATCTCACAGATAGACAAAACACCAAACATCTTTTGACAATAACGGTGAACATTATGAATTCATCACAAATATGAATTTCACACCTTGTCTTCACTAGCTGAGCCAACAAGGAGCACTGTTGAATGGAAATGATATGTCAATAATGTAGTAGATTACATGCGAGCATTTGGATATGCAATTTGACAAATCACTATAGTGTGTCACTTAAATCAATTTTGTGAAACAATTTTAGTGTACTTAACATTGCCTCTCGGCCATTCACAAGTTTTCAGGGACCCGAAAAAGCGCATTTTGCTTATAAGAAAAGCCCACAAAGCTCACTCATTGGCCAACTTGTCAGATGTAGGATTTGTATTTGGGCTGATTCTCTGAAAAAATATTTTTGTGGAAGCCCAAGCTAGTTGCTTTCGGTAGAAGTGCCGGAAGCGAAAAATCATGCACGGAAGAGACCTACTATTTCCACACACTGACGTAATTGTCAACCCTACGTAAACAGACAAGTGATAATCCTATAATTAACCAGCATCTTTAAATTTTTAACAAAGTGCAATCTAAGTCCAACACTTCTTATTTTCTCAGATGTAGTTCTAAACCTTCTCAAGAAATGAAATATTGCATCTCCTCTTCAATTTTCCGACTCCCCCTGTGTGGCTCCCCATTTCCATGACCGACACTTTGTTTGGTCATGAAATAAGAGCTGCAAAAGAAGTAGTTACTTCATTTTTACCTCCTACTTTATTTTCCCAAATAGAATAAAGATTTCCTCTGGGTTATCACGACCCTTTCGCTTCTATTCACTTTCATCAATCCAAATGCACTCTAAGTCAATTTTCAGAGTTGTTTTGACGAGAAGTCTGGCGCTATATCGCATCTTTTGAGAAGTGTCTTGGATGACAAAATAAAGAGGTTTAGAACTGGATGACATCCTGCACAGAAAGAAGGTTTCTGGCACCTAACAAAGTTGTCACTAAAAGCCCACATCGTCAAAGCTTATTTTGTTTTTGAAATCCACGTTTCAAGGTTCTCTCGGGCCAAGGCTGGACGGGTAATAGTTTTCCGAAGTCCCTCCAATCATTTCTACGATCAGTGGGTTCGATCATGGAAATCACCGTATTTAATTTTGATAAATTTGCGCGAAGTGGTGTTTATAATTTGTGGCACATCAATGAAAGGTATGGTTAGGCATGGGCTGATGCCACGTCCACTAGCAAAAGTTGGGGAGGGAGAGAGGGAGAGAGAAGTGCATGAGGGGAACGCGAACAGTGATGATGAATAATGACAGTGACCAAGGACCTGGATTTCTTGCTGTTAGTGAATTACCATGTCGCACCCTAATGGTGTCTTTGGACGACGTGTTGACGTGTCAATCAATCGAAACAAAAAGCAAAGATAAGCAGTGTCGCGCATCATCTTTCTTGATAATCCAGTGAAGCCTAGCATGGTTTATAATCTCATTGCTAAAGTTTACTGCGAGAGAGTTTAATTTGAGCCCTTCATTTTGGACCTCCTATCGAAGGGTAATGTTAATTTTCTATGAACTACTCCGAGAAAAATCGCACGGACAAAAACGACCCACTTCTAATATTTGCAAAAAAATCACTTACCATTATTCAATGGACAAAAATGCCCGGAGATGGCGAAAGTTCTAGCCAATTTTAGAATCTGTCATGTACACTTGGCGTCTTTGTACAATCGAATTTTGGACATGTTCCACAAATTACCAAATAGACCAATTAAATAAATATTGGTCAATCAAATTGAATTACATGTAAAATAACAATTGCCCAATTGGAATTCAAATTATATCATATGATTTGTCACAAGTTCAAAGTCAAAAGAGATTGGATGATCTTTAGAAACTCAAATGAGATTTGATGGGAAAATCTCTCTCTAGTCCAAGATATTGTTCTTGAACACATGAAAACCATCATCGCGGATTGCTGGCAAAATCTATTTGGAGTCCAAAATAAGCTTCACTGATTCAGAGGCCCGAGAAATTCCAAGCTGACATTTTAACTCAGATTAATTTTCATTTCATTTGTGTAGAAAGAATTAGGGGATTTATGGTTTTTCTTTATAAAAGGATAAAATTAGGAAGTGTGCCCCGTTCATTTATGAAATTAAATATGATTTGATATTATTATTCTCGTCTACTTTAGGCTCGAGATTTTTTATCATGTACGATGGCCGCCATTATGTTTTCCGCCCAAATGATCCTTCGTGGCGTGCTAATGTGACACTTTTTGCTATTAAAAAAAAAATGAGAAATTGAAACTAACGATCCTAAACTCAAAAGAGAGAAAAAAAAATTAGAGATTAAAGGAAAAGAAATCTAGAACATAGAAGGGGAAAGACTAAAGAGGGGAAGCGGTGTTAGCCGTCTCGGCTGCCATGTAGGATCGTTTGGACGGAACAGATGACAGTGGTCATTCTTATCCCTCGAGTAAGAATACGCGTTTTTGTTCTTGGGGCTTGGTCCTCGAACGAAAAATGACATCTAGCAAACGTAAATATGCTATTACCTTGCCTCATCAAGTGATGAATTCTCGAGGCCCGTCTTAAGTAGCTTGGTTCCCATAGTAAGCACGATGCCATGAAGAGCAAATAATTTCTGTGTATTTCGCACCACCACCTTACTTTCCCATGAAGACCAACAACCGGCTTTCTTAACGGCTGAGACATCATACCTGTTCCCAATGTTGATCGGCTGTCTCTTCAGCAAAGCTGCAGGGTCGTCACCTATGTCGAGAGCCTTCCTGCTGACCACACAACAGATCTGAGGAACACTTTCGTGAAGGCACTCTTGACATTAGGTGCCTCTAAAGCATAGTAATGTATAAAGAACGCGCATCTCCAGTTAAAACGGCTTGAACACGATTCAGGTCCGCCTAGTTTACAAGGAGCATGATCATGATGTTGGTCTCCTTGTGGTTTTGGAATTTCCTTTTAGCCATCTTTCCACATTTTTAAACATGACATGCCAGAGTGATATTAAATAGGCTGGTAAAGCGCAGACTATGCCTTGATAATATGCACTCATAGGCGCACAATCTCTATTAGCTGTGTCATAGATATTATGAGACAATGAACAAAGCAAGATCAGATGGGGTTTTGGTTTCGGTTAAGTCTGTGAGCTTAGTATCTCAGGTCAGCCTCGTAAGAGAATTTCGAGTTCAACAATGGCAAAACAACCCAGCTCTGAGTAGAACGGAACTGAAAGATGAGTAAAGGGCATGATAATTATTGCGGAAGGAAATGCAGTAGAAAAGGTTATTATATCTGATAAGAACTCTTAGTTCTGTCAGTTCATCTGAGAACTGGTCTTTCTTTGCGAGAAAAAAAGATTCAAGACATGAATTGGTAAACTTATTATATATGATTCTTTGACCACAACTGGCAAATTGTCCATCGGACCAATTGTCAAGGCGAATATTTCCTGATGTTGGTCTCAGGTTCAAACTCTCTTTGAGACTCACATGTACTTTAAGCAAACAGATGTATCATCTAAAAGCCAACTCTACCCTGAAATTGGCTCTAGATGACACAATTCCTGTGTTGCATTTCAGAACCAACCCCATGTGCATAGAACTCAAATGCTTCGTGACTTGGTTAACCAAATGGGTTACTACTGTGTCTACTTAAATATGGATTCGCTGCTTTTGCATTAGGTTTTCACCACCAAATGTTCATGGTTTGGTCTAGGATGACATTGTACTTTCAATATGTACTCTGAATATCGAGACTACCACTTATGGCCCTAAATTTTCTGGTTCAAATTAAGCAAGGAGCTAAGGACTGTGTTCGACAAATTAACTAGGATGCAGGCGTGGTGACAGTCCTGACCTAATGCACTTTTGTTTGTTCTAGTTGCGTCTAATGAATCCTTGTTGAGGGTTAATCTAGTAACACTACCTAGAAGCAGCAAACCGGAGAGAGAAAGAGGATGGAGCATGAACCTGTCAGTATGAAGGAGCTGGAGAATTAGAGACGCTGGAACAGTGTGCCAAAGCAAATGGGTGCCTCCCATGCACAAGTTATTTGTACATTTTCATTGGTACTTCTCGAAAGCTTTCTAAGTATTACTGATTTCAGGTGCGAAGGCAGGCCTTGGACTTCAAATGAACAGAGTCAAGAACCTAATGCATCTATCGCGACCTACCCTTCGGGGGGGGTGGAGGAGGAGGAGGAGAGAATAGGTTTACGGGTAAGGATAGGCATATGGTCTATAATTAGGCTTGGGTTCTCCTAAGCCCATACTTCACGTGACATTGGAGTATTCTCAAGAATTTCGCAATAAGGAGTCGTCACTAGCCTATTGAGGTCGGCTAGAAACCAAGTGAGTTTTGGGAGTATACCTCACTTCCTACGCAATCAGAAAATTTAGGGTCGGTGACTTGATTACACTAATTAACCAATTAGTGCTATTTTGATACTTAATCTTGTTCATTTTAAAAGAAAAGACTTTTGTCAAGTAGCTTGGATTGATTTTATACCTATTCACTAACATGTGAGGTGATCATGCAGGTACGCAATCATTAAAGTAACAATTTGCAACCAAAATCCTAAAGTAAATTTTAGCACGTGCAATTATACATTCACAAATGTAATTAAATATGCAAATTAAACAAGCGATATAATCAATGTGTGAGCAAATAAAGGCCTAATTACACTAAAAAGGCAAGACATGACAATTCCCAACAAACCCTACATTTTTAAATTTTTGAAATTATTTTTTAAAAAAACAAATATATATATATATATATATATATATATATATTTTGGCGAACCGGGTCAGGTCCGGGCCAGTTAGACCTACCCAGGTCTGACCCGTTTGGGGGCGGGCCGGTCGACCTGCCCGAAAAGAGGCCAGGCCCGATCACAGGTGGTTGGGCCTTCACTTAATTTGGGGTTAGGTCCTTTTGCAAAAAGGCTCCCCATAGGTCCATGACCCGGACCGACTTTGGGCTGTCTGGTCTCCGGGTGAGAGGGGCTGAGCGGCCCAGATAATGGATCTAGCCCAGCTTAGCCTCACCCCCTTTGGTCTGCGACTACCCAGTCACAACCAGAGGAGGTGACACCTTGCCTAGGCTGTTCTCCGGCTCGGGCACGATGGTGCCGCCTCAGATGGGGCAAAGGACAATGCTCGTCCTCTGACCAAACGATGGCGTCCCTTTTAGCGGCTTATTGATCCCACTAGTTCTCTAACTTTCAGTTGGGCATTTCGGCGAGCGGGTGGAGGGCATTCTGGTAAGCAGGGCTTTCAGGCTTGGCCGAAGCCTAAGTGCGAGTCCGAACCGCCGATGAGGCACGCCAGAGCAACAAGGAAATGCAAGGGGACAAGTGGTGGCCGGAGCTCACCCGAACTGGTCGAGATAAGCTTCGGCTGACTCGGTTCTAAAAAACACACACCAAATGCTCGACAAAATACCAACTTGAGTTCCGGCAGAATGGCGGCAATCGGCGGCTAGGCGTTCCGGGGGCTCCTTGGCTCCTTGGCTGACCTCCACCGACCTTGTCCTTTTTCTTTTCCCCATGTTCTCTTCTCCCTCCTCCCGTTTTTCTCTCGGTTGCCTTCTTTGTTACCCAGTTCTCCCTGGGTTCTTCCTCTTTATTCTTGCTTTTCCTGCTACAGGTTTATCTCCTACTACTGTCTTTTCTACTGCCGATTTCGCCGCTCCCTCTCTTGCTTTGCTGCTCCATCTCCTGCTCATATCTTCTACCCCTAGTCTCCTATCTTTTGTTCTTTTCTGCAGGTTTTTGGGCACGAAGATAGCTAGAGGAGGGAGAAGGCTAGGGTGCGGGCTGAGTTGAAGGGAGAGGGAAGCTGAGCTAGGCCATGCGTGCGTGAGAGAAGAAAAGGGAAAGGCAGGTTGGGCTGAGGCCAGATTTGGCCTAACCCGACCCCCCTCGAGTTCTATTTTTTTTTCCTTTTTTTGTTGTTGTTTTGTTGTTTATCTTTTTTTTTGTTTATTATTTTTTTAAAAATAAGTGTCAACAACTGTCCCTCTGACAGAAAACACCTAAATTAATTCTGTGGTAGAGAGACCCTGGGTGCATAGGCTCACATCAGGTTGATGGAAAGGACTCAGAGCTATGGAAGTGCATCTTGTCAATAAGAGGAAGAAAGATCCTGAGTTACAGAAGCATGTTGTGTCATAAGAAGAAAGAGAGACCTCGGGCTACAGAAGCACGTCGTGTCATAGGAAAGAGAGACTTCAAGCTACAGAAGCACACCGTGTCATAAAAAAGAAAGAGAGAAGAGACCTCGGGTTATAGAAGCACGTCGTGTCATAAGAAGAAAGAGAGACCTCGGGTTACAAAAGCACACCGTGTTATAAAAAAAAGAAAGAATAGACCCCAGGCTACAAAAGCACGCCCTGTCATAAGAAGAAAGAGAGACCCCAAGCTACAAGAGCACACCGTGTCATAAGAAGAAAGAGAGACTTTGGGCTACAAAAGCTCACCGTGTCATAGGAAAGAGAGACTCCGGGCTACAGAAGCACACCATGTCATAAAAAGAAAGAGAGAAGAGACCCCGGGCTATAGAAGCACGCGGTGTCATAAGAATAAAAAGAGACCCCAGGCTACAGAAGCATGCCATGTCATAAGAAGAAGGAAAGGCCTCGGGCTACAGAAGCACGTCGTGTCATAAGAAGAAGGAAAGATCCTTGGCTACGAAAGCACGATATGTCGTAAGAAAAAGGGAAGACTTCGGGCTACAGAAGCACGTCGTGTCATAGGAAAAAGGAAAGACCCTGGGTTACAGAAGCATGCCGTGTCATAAGAAGAAGGAAAGACCCCGGGCTACAGAAGCATGCTATGTCATAGGAAGAAGGAAAGAAATGAGGTCTCACCGTGTAACAAATAGGTTTCGACCGGATTGGAAATACATGATTTAAGGAAAACCCATGAATCTTTTGAAAATCGCAGTTTAAAGATAGACTCATGAACATTTTAAACTGTGTGGTTTAAGGATAGACCCACGAACCGTGTGGTTTAAGGATAGACCCACGAATCATGTGGTTTAAAGATAGACCCACAAACCGTGTGGTTTAAAAATAGACCCACGAACCGTGTGGTTTAAGAATAGACCCACAAACCGTGTGGAGATGACATGGTTTAAGGCTGACCATGAACCTTGTAGTCTTTAGGGAAGCATATGTTAATCCCTTGGAAACTGCATGGCTTCACTAGGGAATCCTGTCAAACTCAACTTGAGCAAATGTTATTAAAGACGGCATCAAGAGATGTATTGGCAATATTGCAGTATTAATTGAATAAGCTAATCAAGCTAAGTCTAATTGCTTTGAGAAACATGTCAATTAGCATCATGTGGCAAAAAATTGTCATCTTGCTTGGGGATGTATCATTAATCATCAAATTCTCTGGAAGAAAAGTTCTTATCAAAATAATTTCTATTCATGAAAAAAAGGCTCATTAAGCATACCAAACTAGAGTTTCTTAGTCAGAAAGGGTTTCTCACATACTCTCGATAAAATAGTTGCTTGATCACATCCATTCACATGGGAAGTAACTGATTGCTGAGAGTATCTCACATAACCTATGTCAAAGGCTTTCAGAAACATTCACGATGGGCATAATTTGATCGATCAAAAAGGTCTTTTGAAAGGACCGCAATATAGGTTTGGTCATGGGCTTACACAAAAGGATTATTGCTTTGAGGCCAATAAAAGAACATTTGTCGTTATCTTCATCGGGTTTACAAGTCGAGAAATTGGAAGATAAGACAAGATAGAATTGCTTCCACTCCTTCAAGCGGTAGCTTCTTTGTGGCATTCTCATTTTAACTCAAACCATCCTAATCAGAAGAGATTTCGGAATAGGGTTGTAATGTTGGCTCGGGAGAGGCTCGAAAGGGTTAAAATATTCAAGAGCTTTTTTTCTTTTTCTTTTTAAGAGTTGGTAATCATCATGGCATCGTGACCAAGTCACTCAATCTTTCAAAATCATTTGGCTTTTGAAACACAGCATATCTCGAAAGTCCGTTGACTAATCATTTTTGCATGGAGCTTTGCTCCTTTCTCTAACTTCTTTTGCACTTGCGATGAATTTTTTTTTTTTTTTTTTACGCAAGCACTTGGACTTTGATAGTCTTTCTTTCACATAAGATGCAGCATTTTGGCTCTTTTTCTTGACGGGCATTGGCCTTACTTTTCCCAGTGCACACTACTTTTTCATGTCTCCTAAATTTATCGAACTTTTTGCTCTTTGAACTTTTGGAGCTCTTATGACTTCCGAGATAATTTTCACGTTTTCTTGTAAATGTCAATTTTATGTGGTCAATCCTTATGCTTTGCCCTAGTGAAGGGAGATGATCACCGCTCGGGATTCAAAAATGAACAATTAGGCCCAAATTGGTTATAGCAACGGGTATCGGTGTTTGGATAGAGAATGAAATGATCTTCTTCACCTTGGGATGAGTCAAGCTCTGATGAGAATTCCTTTGAAGCTATCACCAGAAGATTGATGCAAGTGAAAGTAATAGAATCTTTCTCAATCTTTCGCTCTACAACACAATCGTAACCTCCTATGCTACCCCAATGTAAGGTCGTTCTCGACAGGGGTACTTTGAATGATCATCTTTATTCGGCCCAAAGGGCTAGCAAGAGATTAGTGCAATACTTGGGATTGATGAAGGAAACGCCTTTATCATTTCGATCTTTGCGCTCAATGCGAATGAATCCTTCGTCCTAAGAGAAAGTCGCTTTTCACTCAACTCTCAAAAGTGTTTGAATGACGTGTTTGGAAATGGCTTACATTTCTTCATCCTAAGCACTCCTTGTTTGGCATGGTTAACATTTCACCTTCCACTCTGCTGAGATCATCTGAGTAGATCAATCTCCTTAGGGAAATTTGATTCAAAATGAATAACCCACAAAATAGAGAAAACAATTTTGAGATAAAAAGGATGTTCAAAAAGTTTGTAAAAAGTTTTTCTTTTCTTTTCTCAATTATTCATTTTTGTGCTTATCTCTAGGAAAGTGCCAAAGGTTATTTTTTGTAATGGAAATTCTCCATTTTTTTTTTTCTAATTTTGAGAAGAAGGGTACTTACTTGCGGCATGGTGACTCGGTAATCTTGTAAATAATGTGAAAAATATGTTAGTGCAAAAAATTTTAGGGATTGAAATGTTGGAAACGATACATTATTACCCTTCATTCGCTTTCATCCTTTGGGTGCTAACATTTCTTGGGTTCACCCTCGTGGATATTTGGTAACTCAACAATACCCTTAACTTGCATTCGCCTTTAAGTGTTTGATGTTTTCCTATTAAAGAAAAAGAGAATCACTTCAGATACGTTATCAAAATGAGCAATTGGAATCAACACAATTTACCCTTCACATGTTTTCGTTCTCTAGGTATGAACTTTGCTTGAAGTGACTAGGATTGATTGAAAAATGGCTATATGGCCGTAATTTTATTCATGAAAAGCATTTCTTTATTATATACAACAATTCACAAAGTTCAATTCCTGCTTTTTCAAATGCTCTTTCTGAAGAGATGTTTAATTGACAAGGAGCTTGAAAAATTTAAATATGGATAATTAGATGTGTTTTTCAAGAGCTTGCTTTGAAATGAGAGGGAATTGCTCCTTGTTTCCACATTTGAGGATATTGTTCTTTAGATGCTTTGCCCATTTATTGCATGATTCCTTGGTGGAAGGCGCTGCTTCCACGGTCAAGGTGCAACTTTTTCCCCATTTATCACCCTGTAAGAAGAGTAGATGAAACAGGTTATCTCCATAATTAATTAGATTCAATTGAGGAACGATACATCATTTCTTGATGAATTTGACAATGTTGTTCCAGCACACTTCATTGGTGAGGGAAGGAGAGATTTTTCTCTAAATCAAACATTGCTCTCCCATTCTTTATTTGACAAACCTTTGTTCTGTTCGAGTCTGTCCTGTACCAAATAAAAGGATATGTCATTTTTTATGCTAAAGATGTGGCATCCCAAAATTCATAACGACCTCTAGTTACATTAAAGTCTATGAATAGGTGATGGAAGTACCATTAAGCTATTTTATAGCCATTTAATCCATAATTTGCAATAAGATTTATGGCCAAGCTTTGAATGGATAATTATTTGATAGGAAAGAAAATCCTATCATTGGCCATGTGTTTTATAAATTGGAATTTATGGATTTGTGACTACAAGTTTAATGGCCTTATTATTTTTGCAAGTTAGGTATTTATTTAAGTAGAAAATGTTAATGGATGATCAAGGTTGGTGCTATAGGACAAATTGATAAAGAAGACTTTGTTCTTGACTATGCACTTTATAGATTTGATTTGATGGATTAACGTCACAAAGTCTTTTGGCCATTTTATTATGCAATTAGGTATTTATTTAAATGAGGATTAAAATGTATTATTAAAAATAAACTTGGACCATTTAAGTTTGGGCTTTAGGCCCAAGTGAGATGGGCCTAAAGTGGGCCATAAGCCCGGCCCATTGTTGGCGCATGGAGGGGGAAGGAGGAGCCGCATGGCTTCCTCCAAGTGTCTTCAACAAAGGAGACACTTGTCTCCTCCTTGGGGACAAGTGTCCCTCATGCAAACCAAGAATGCATGCATATATATATACAACCAAAAAGAGAGAGAGAGAGAGAGAGAGAGAGAGTGGCTGGTGGAGAATTCGGCCAAAGGGAGAGAGAGGAGGTTGCGAGAGAGAGGGAGTGGCGAGAGAGAAGGGGAAGCCGAGAGAAGGAGCTGTCCGCCCATCGCCGCCCGTTTGCCGCCCGTGTGCCGTCGTTCTCTTGATCTTAGAGGCAAGTTGGGACTGATTTCCACCCTTGCATGTGTGCCTTGCATGTGTGATTTGTTGGTGGTAGGTTTCAGATCATAGGATAGGCAAAACCGAAGCTAGAATGTGACTTGTTCTTGAGTTTGCATGCTGTTTTCGCATGAACCGCCTGAACCAGAATCTTGTGAGAGCTTGCATGCATGTTTTGAGTTCGATTTTGACTTTGATTTCTTCACTAAAGTTGTAGCCAACATCTTAAAATATAACATACTAAAATTTGGTGCAAAATGATGGAGATTTAAGGGGTCAAACTCTCATCCTACGGAGATACTAGATCTGGGATGTTTTCGCATGAACCGCCTGAGCCTGAATCTTGTGAGAGCTTGCATGCATGTTTTTAGTTCGATTTTGACTTTTATTTATTCATGAAAGTTGTAGCCAACATCTTAAAATACAAAATACTAAAATTTGGTGCAAAATGATGGAGATTTAACGGATCAAACTCTCATCCTACGGAGACACCAGATCTGGAACGATTTCACTGACCTTTCGGTGGATTCGTGGTTGCATGTTGATTTTTACTAAGAATATCTCTTTGACTTCTTCATGAAACTTGTATATAACATCTTAAATATTAACATACTAAAATTTTAAGTAAAATGAACAAGTGTAGCCTAGTGAATCGACTTACTCTTGAAGACGGTAAATCTGGAGACGCGGTACTGGACACCCGAGACTTCATGGACCCATATGGTGACTGTTATTTGCAAATTTGACTTAGATCTCTTCATGAAAGTTGTAGGGGACCTCTTGAAATAAAACATATCCGAATTTCAGAGGAAACGAAGAAGAATAAGTGGGTAAAAACTCGGTATTTCGGAGATGATTACACTGGACGTTTCGGTATGAGAACCAGAAGCTTCGGACGACTATAGGAAATTATCTAAAACGAATCTGGCCTAGAAGTCTTCATGAAAAATATACTTTAGTGTCTTAAAAATAACCTGGTAAAATTTCATAATTTTTGGAGGTCGTTCGGGTATTTTAATCGAATTATTTCAAAGACTGCGCAATCTGTTTCTATCCGAAATTGCATGCTGTACTTGTGTGAAACTCTTTTGGGCATGTGTTCTTCATGAAATTGTTATCTTATTGTCTTGTCTATCACATGTCTTGATTTCATGATTTTTGAGAGGCATATGGATATTTAATTTAAATGTTTTCTAAAATGGTACAAGCTGGAATTTGTAAACTTCAAAAGGCATGATAAATGGACTATTCTAAATTGCATGGACTCCATGAATTGTATTGTTATGAATGATTGTGTCTTGCTGCATGTATGATGATGATTGGAGATGCATGTATGAATCAAAGGATGAAAGTGATCTTGTTTGCCATTACATCATATGCCATGCTAAATTTGAGACATAAATTGGTGAACATGAACAATGATAAATGAGAAAACTGTTGGAGGCGGTTGATAATGCCCCGGGAGTGTCGGGATGCCTGGTGGCCTAGTGGCGTAATTCTGGAGGGTCCTCGGGAGTTTCGAGATGCCCGGTGGTATATGGTACGTAATTCCAGAGGAGGGGGGAATCCTGGTGGTATGTCAGTACGTAATTCCGGAAGCCCTGGAGGTTTGTGCCTAGGGGGATGCCTCGCGATGCTAGTTGGGATGCGAGATGCCCGGCCAGGGAGTGTAAATGCCGGATGCCCGGTTGTATCTTGGATACATGCCCGGAGGTTCCTCGTGATGCCAGTTGGGATACGAGATGCCCGGAATGTGGGGGTGCCGGATGCCCGGTTGTATGTTGGATACATGCCCGGAGGTTACTCGGGGTGACTGGTTGGATGCGAGCGATGAATTGTCGGATGCAAACATTGGTCCCTGGAAAGAAAAACTGATGAGATCCTTGTGAACGATAAGAATTGAAAATGAATCATGTGCATGGGTGTATGCATATGGCATGATGCATGATCGGCTTATGAAAATAAATTGATGCTATTTGATATTGAAAATGCGATCATGAAGGCATGAATGGATCTCATGGTGATGTATGCTTGATAGCATGGATAATATGGATCATGGTGGTATGTGCACATATGGCATGGATATGCATGAATGCATGATGATGAGTGCATGGTGGTATGTGCACCTATGGCATGGTGATATATGCATGGATGCATGAGGGTAAGTGCATGGATGTATGTGCACCTATGGCATGATGGTATGTGTGACATGATGATGGTAAGTGCATGGATGTATGTGCACCTATGGCATGATGGTACATGTGATATGATGATGATGAGTGCATGGATGCATGGTAATGATGATGGCACATGTGATATGATGATGATGAGTGCATGGATGCATGGTAATGATGATGGTACATGTGATATGATGATGATGAGTGCATGGATGCATGGTAATGATGATGGTACATGTGATATGATGATGATGAGTGCATGGGTACATGATGATGGTAAGTGTATGACATGATGGTGATGGCTATATGATGATGTATGTACATGAGGTATGATGATATGTGCATGATATCAAGGTAAATTGTGCATGGATGCTTAAATGTCATGTGATGCTATGATTGTGATGATTGTGGGGCATGATGCATTGAGTGGTTTATTGGTCATTTACCTGCTGAGTGGTTGTACTCACCCCTTTTAGGGACTAACATTTCAGATTAGTAGATGGTTTGAGCGGTTGGATATGACCGCGAGGAGAAGGATAGCAAAGGAGGGAACTTTTGGACGCCGACACTGGTTGATGGACCTTAAGCATACGATTGTGGGAGGAGATGTCAGTCATCTTTTGAAGTATAGCCGAGTATAGAAGACTGCGGCATTTTGATGTACCGATGAATGATGTCCATGTGGTTTAACTAAATAAAAGTGTACTGTTTTTACCTATAAATGTTTAGTTGGTGTGCATCGTTTTCTGTATATAGGGAAGGGAGTTAATGGATGTGCTTCTGCTATATGAATTGTGCAAGGGACCGATAAAAAAAAAAAAAAATGTAAACCCCCAGGTTGTATGGACCCGCTGCAATTGAAATGGTATCAGAGTAACATGTTATCAGGAAAAGTGAAAGGAAACTGGACTGTGGCGAGCCTAACGGATCGGGGGCCGTCGAGGGGTGCCACAGCCCTTTTTGGTATCAGAGCTATGGTCTATTTGGAGTGATAAGGTGCCTCAGATGGAAATGAGGATAGAAAGATGCACACCATAGGATACTAACCAAGAATGGTTGACTAACTTTGAACAACGGGTGATGGATATTCACTCATAGATCCCTGGTAACTAGTGTGATGTTGCTTTTGTGTGTCAGTAACATTCTATGTTACTTATGTGACTTTAGTAATAACCTTAATTAATGATCTGACTAGTGACACCGAGTTACAAATTATTCTTGAGGCAAATGCTTGGAAAACTGCAGGGAAATCATGGTGCGAGCTGGAAGTGCTCATCCATCGAGGGTTGAAGCCTCTGCTGCAAGGGCTGAAGCCCGGATGGAAGATATCCTGCAGGCATTGGCTAATATTGGAAATTTGATGGATAGACAAGCGCAGCAACAACCCAGAGTGGAACGCCGCCCTCAGGGACTGGTGGAACAATTTATGAAGTTGAAGCCACTTAAGTTTAGTGGAACAGGAAGTCCTGAGGAGGCGGAACAATGGATTGATGGAATGGAACGGATTTTCCGGTTGTTGGACTGCAATGATGTTGAAAAGATAACCTTGGCAGAGTACCAACTAGAGGGAAATGCAAAGTTTTGGTGGAGAGCTTCGAAGGATACAATCTTTCCACCAGGTACTGAGATAAACTGGGATGAGTTTGTTAGGGCTTTCAATAGGAAGCATTTCTCTGATTGTGCCAAGGATAGGAAGATTTCTGAATTTGTTCAGTTAGAACGAAGGGAGCTGACAATAGACCAGTATGAGGCAAAATTTTCTGAATTGTCTAGGTATGCTCCTAGGTTGGTTGAGGATCGTGAGGAAAAAGCTAAGAGATTCCTGAAAGGATTAAGGACTGATATTAGAAAACAACTAGTGCCTCTGAATATAAGGGATTATAATGAGATTTATGAGAGGGCACAATTAGTGGAGCAAGAGTTAGTGAGAGAGCAATCAGAACCTAAGAGGCAGATGACCTTTAATGATGTTTGAAGAGGTAAGAGACCCTATCCTGGTCAAGGTCAGACCTGGGATGTTAAGAAAAAGAGTTACTTTGGAAATTTTAGAGGAGCTTGGAATGGCCCGATTTTAGGAAGAGCACCTTACCAGGGTAATTTTTGCCAGAGATGTGGTAGACAACATGGGTCAGGACCTTGTAATAGCCAACTGAGGTGTAATGGATGTGGGCAAATAGGACACTTTAAGAAAGACTGTCCACAAAAGAGGTTGCAGCCGAATGTTAGCTCGGTGCGACAGGTACAACAAAGTACTGTTGAACCAAATCCACCAAGGAATCCACAGAGGCCACCACCACAAGGAAGGGTGTATGCGGTCACTCAAGAGGAAGTAGGAGCTTCCAAAAGTGTTATCTCAAGTATGATTTTGATAAAAGGATAAGAAGGTATATGCGTTATTTGATATGAGTGACATGCATTCATTTGTGTTCGAAAAATATAGGTGATTGTGAGGAGTAGGAACAAATCTCTAGATATGCCTCTTCGTATTTCTATATCGCTGAAAGATATGTTGTTATCTACGTTGGCATGTGAGATGAGTGAGATAACCCTAGGGGAATGAGATCTGGAAATGGACTTGATAGTGATAGTTATGTATGACTTTGATGTCATCGTAAGAATGAACTAGCTCTGTAAGCAATGGACTAGGATGAATGATCTCCTAAGATAGTACTTACCCATGCGCTAAGGATAAGACCGTGAGGCTAAGAATGGGATAGGCCAAAGTGGATAATATCTCTGTAAGTTAGTCCCTATCGAAACGAGACCCTTCAATGGATGTATAGTTTGGGTTCGAACCAGGCGAAAGCTGGTGTACCTGTAACGTCTCGGTCTGATGAGGGCGGGGAGTGGACGCTGAGGTCAGAGGACCTGAATAAGGAGTGGCTCCTGGCAGGCTTCTAGGATGGCAAAAAGGGGGCAGGAATGAATCGAACTATGAATTGAACTGGGAAGGTAGTGTTTCTGGGATAATTTTATCAGAGTGGCGCAGCGGAAGCATGGTTAAGCTTGTAGAACTCTTGTTTGTGAAAAAGAAGGATAGGTCGATGTGTTTATGCATTGATAATAGGCAATTGAATCATGTAATTGTTAAGAGTAAGTACTCATTACCTAGAATTGATGACATATTCGACCAACTGCAAGGAAGTTCGGTCTTTTCTATAAAAAAAAAAAAAAAAAAAAGACTTGAGATCAGGATATTAGTTAAGGATTAAGAAAGAAGACATTCCTAAGACTGTATTTGGGACTCGCTATGGATACTATGAGTTCCTAGTTATGCTATTTGGATTGACGAATGCCTTAGCTGCATTCATGGATTTAATGAATAGGATATTTAAGCCCTATTTGGACCAAATTGTGATTGTCTTCATTTGATGATATCCTGATATATTCTAAAGGACCTGAAGATCATGCGTAGCATCTAAGCGTAGTGCTGCAAACAATGCTTAAGAAGTGAATTATGAAGAGTGAGTTATGAATTTGAGGATTAAGTTATGATCATTTGAGCTAAGTAGTGACTTCCTATTTGAGGATTTCATTGGAAGTCTTGATGCATTACATGGAGGCATTTAGTATGTATAGATTGATCTTGGAAGTCATGAGTTTGAGTGGTCATATGAGACATGAAATTATTTGTGGTTTATATGTCAGAATAATAGGTTTAATTGATAGTGGTCAACTTTTAATTTTAGGTGATGATCTCAGTTTGAAAAAGGTTTGGTGGACTTAGTGAATATGATCACTTGTGGTTATAGTCTTTCTAAGGTGAAAATGTGAAAATTCAAGTTGTGGATTTGATGAATGATTAGCCTAAGTGATGATCCTTTAGGATGAGACATGAGATATATTCGATGGAAACTAGACAAGTTTTATTTTGGTGGATTGTCGATCTTTGAATTGAATGAGTCTTGGTGGACTATCGATATTTGAATCGAATGAATGATGCTATATTTTAGGCTTGAATCTATGTTGCAGTGAAAGCGTAGTGAATGTCTTTGTTGGACTGAACCAAATGAGTTATTGGTAGAGTCAATTTTGATGGTTCTAGGCTTGAATTGATGGTGACAAAGGTATAGAAATGATTTGGCTAAATGAAAGTGTGTTCGATTAAGACCGTTAGATATTCCAGAATGGAATTGGGATCATGTGATGATGGATTTCGCGCAAGGATTTCCAAGGACATTAAGTGGTCACGACTCTATCTAGGTGATAGTAAATCGCTTGACTAAGTCTGCCCATTCCCTTGTAGTTCGCGTAGATTATTCGATGGATAAAGTTGCTAATATATGTGTAAGCCAAGTGGTACGCTTACATGATATTCCTGTAACTATCACGTCGAATTGAGACTCAAGACTTACTTCCAACCTTTGGCGAAGTCTTCAAACCGCCTTAGGGACGAAGTTCCCATTTAGTATCGCTTTTCATCCATATATGGATTGGACAAACAAAAAGAGTGATCCAAGCATTAGAGGACATGTTAAGAACTTGCATCCTTGACTTTAAAGGAAGTTGGGATGGAAAGTTATACCTGGTAGAATTTGTGTATAATAATAGCTTTCAGAAGAGTATAGGCATGGCTGAGAAAGTATCAGCCAGACCCTGGTCACATACTCGATCATGAAGCCATCAAAATGGATGAGGTAGTGAGGTACATTGAAGAGCCTGTGCAAGTACTGGATCGAAAGGAACAAATTCTTAGGACCAAGAGAATTCCATTGGTTAAGATATTTTGGCGATATCATGATGTGGAGGAAGCCACATGGGAGAGTGAAAATGAGATGAGAGAAAGGTACTCTCACTTATTTCAAGAGAAATAGGCAATGTCAAATTTCGAGGACGAAATTCTCTAAGGAGGGGAGAATTGTGGCATCCCAAAATTCATAACGACCTCTAGTTACATTAAAGTCTATGAATAGGTGATGGAAGTACCATTAAGTTATTTTATAGCCATTTAATCCATAATTTGCAATAAGATTTATGGCCAAGCTTTGAATGGATAATTATTTGATAGGAAAGAAAATCCTATCATTGGCCATGTGTTTTATAAATTGGAATTTATGGATTTGTGACTACAAGTTTAATGGCCTTATTATTTTTGCAAGTTAGGTATTTATTTAAGTAGAAAATGTTAATGGATGATCAAGGTTGGTGCTATAGGACAAATTGATAAAGAAGACTTTGTTCTTGACTATGCACTTTATAGATTTGATTTGATGGATTAACGTCACAAAGTCTTTTGGCCATTTTATTATGCAATTAGGTATTTATTTAAATGAGGATTAAAATGTATTATTAAAAATAAACTTGGGCCATTTAAGTTTGGGCTTTAGGCCCTAGTGAGATGGGCCTAAAGTGGGCCATAAGCCCGGCCCATTGTCGGCGCATGGAGGGGGAAGGAGGAGCCGCATGGCTTCCTCCAAGTGTCTTCAACAAAGGAGACACTTGTCTCCTCCTTGGGGACAAGTGTCCCTCATGCAAACCAAGAATGCATGCATATATATATACAACCAAAAAGAGAGAGAGAGAGAGAGATGGCTATATGATGGTGATGGCTATATGATGATGTATGTACATGAGGTTAGTGTCTTAACAATAACCTGGTAAAATTTCATAATTTTTGGAGGTCGTTCGGGTATTTTAATCGAATTATTTCAAAGACTGCGCAATCTGTTTCTATTCGAAATTGCATGTTGTACTTGTGTGAAACTCTTTTGGGCATGTGTTCTTCATGAAATTGTTATCTTATTGTCTTGTCTATCACATGTCTTGATTTCATGATTTTTGAGAGGCATATGGATATTTAATTTAAATGTTTTCTAAAATGGTACAAGCTGGAATTTGGTAAACTTCAAAAGGCATGATAAATGGACTATTCTAAATTGCATGGACTCCATGAATTGTATTGTTATGAATGATTGTGTCTTGCTGCATGTATGATGATGATTGGAGATGCATGTATGAATCAAAGGATGAAAGTGATCTTGTTTGCCATTACATCATATGCCATGCTAAATTTGAGACATAAATTGGTGAACATGAACAATGATAAATGAGAAAACTGTTGGAGGCGGTTGATAATGCCCCGGGAGTGTCGGGATGCTCGGTGGCCTAGTGGCGTAATTCCGGAGGGTCCTCGGGAGTTTCGAGATGCCCGGTGGTATACGGTACGTAATTCCAGAGGAGGGGGGAATCCTGGTGATATGTCGGTACGTAATTCCAGAAGCCCTGGAGGTTTGTGCCCAGGGGGATGCCTCACGATGCTAGTTGGGATGCGAGATGCCCGGCTAGGGAGTGTAAATGCCGGATGCCTGGTTGTATCTTGGATACATGCCCGGAGGTTCCTCGTGATGCCAGTTGGGATACGAGATGCCCGGAATGTGGGGGTGTCGGATGCCTGGTTGTATCTTGGATACATGCCCGGAGGTTACTCGCGGTGACTGGTTGGATGCGAGCGATGAATTGTGGGATGCAAACATTGGTCCCTGGAAAGAAAAACTGATGAGATCCTTGTGAACGATAAGAATTGAAAATGAATCATGTGCATGGGTGTATGCATATGGCATGATGCATGATCGGCTTATGAAAATAAATTGATGCTATTTGATATTGAAAATGCGATCATGAAGGCATGAATGGATCTCATGGTGATGTATGCTTGATAGCATGGATAATATGAATCATGGTGGTATGTGCACATATGGCATGGATATGCATGAATGCATGATGATGAGTGCATGGTGGTATGTGCACCTATGGCATGGTGATATATGCATGGATGCATGAGGGTAAGTGCATGGATGTATGTGCACCTATGGCATGATGGTATGTGTGACATGATGATGGTAAGTGCATGGATGTATGTGCACCTATGGCATGATGGTACATGTGATATGATGATGATGAGTGCATGGATGCATGGTAATGATGATGGTACATGTGATATGATGATGGTGAGTGCATGGATGCATGGTAATGATGATGGTACATGTGATATGATGATGATGAGTGCATGGGTACATGATGATGGTAAGTGTATGACATGATGGTGATGGCTATATGATGATGTATGTACATGATGTATGATGATATGTGCATGATATCAAGGTAAATTGTGCATGGATGCTTAAATGTCATGTGATGCTATGATTGTGATAATTGTGGGGCATGATGCATTGAGTGGTTTATTGGTCCTTTACTCTTTGAGTGGTTGTCTTCACCTTTTGGGGACCAACATTTCAGATTAGTAGATGGTTTGAGCGGTTGGATATGACCGCGAGGAGAAGGATAGCAAAGGAGGGAACTTTTGGACGCCGACACTGGTTGATGGACCTTAAGCATACGATTGTGGGAGGAGATGTCGGTCATCTTTTGAAGTATAGCCGAGTATAGAAGACTGCGGCATTTTGATGTACCGATGAATGATGTCCATGTGGTTTAAGTAAATAAAAGTGTACGGTTTTTACCTATAAATGTTTAGTTGGTGTGCATCGTTTTCTATATATAGGGAAGGGAGTTAATGGATGTGCTTCTGCTATATGAATTGCGCAAGGGACCGATAAAAAAAAAAAAAAAATGTAAACCCCAGGTTGTATGGACCCGCTGCAATTGAAATGGTATCAGAGTAACATGTTATAAGGAAAAGTGAAAGGAAAGCGGACTGTGGCGACCCTAACGGATCGGGGGCCGTCGAGGGGTGCCACAAAAGAGAATCAAGTTTATGAATGAAATACATCATTTTCCAAAGTTGAGCGATCAACATCCTAGAATATCTCTTATGGAGGAAGGGATAATGTTGCCCCTCTGTTTCATTTGAATCTTTCTTTGTTTAAGATGAACAGGACTTTATAATGCTCCATCGCGTTTGTTGGAACATTACAAACTTGGTATTCTTGATCTTTCCTTGACAATAAAAAGAAAGTTATGTCATAAATGGTATCAGAAATGTATAATTGGAATCGATATAGTTTACTCTTCCTTTGAATTCGTCTTTTTGGATGCTTGGCAACTCCCTTCATTTGTCTCATCATGCAAAGTGAACGAGATCGATGGGCTATTTTGGCACCTAAGGCATCTTCAAATAAAGAAACTTCCCATAACAGAATTCAACTTTGTTCCACCTCTATTGGAAGATCGGTGCCAACGAAGCCTCGACGCATGCTTGTTCCTTGAGTTCCAAGAGCCTACACTTTTATCTTTTAGAAGGGGCAGATGCCGATCGCAAATAAACTCCTCATTCTACCTAAGAAAGCGACCACGTGAAGAGAGGGCTTTAAGCAAAGCTTTCTTGAAATTCATTTTCAAAACATTTTGAAGGTAGACGTAAAGGTTCGTTTGAAAAATTTTTGAGTTTTTTTTTTTAAAAGGATGATTTTCATGAAACTGAATTCCATCATTGAAAAATGCGAGTCACATGATTTACAAAAGCAACAATTGGATTCGCAATCAAAACCCAAAATGGAAAACATTATTCTTAACAAGAATAAGAATAATGATAAAATACAAGAAACTCTTGTATAGATAAGAGTAAAAATCAACTCTTGTCATAGCTCTAGAATTCACTTCTCTATATGGTCAAATACGAGAATGTCAATGAGCATCACGGATAACCTGCAAAAAGACGACAATATCAGTATGTGAATGAGAAAATGATCTCTCAATGAGGTCACTTCTTACAACAAAATTGAGGCAACGATACATGCCCCATAGTCCTTATTACAAGGTTTTAGTATTTCGCCAAGATTTTATCATAAGAGAAGACATCATTAAAAAAATCAATCCGCGGCCATCAATCGAATGTCCACTCTTATTCTAAAAGTTTCATATGCAAAAGTGGCATTGATTTTTTTAAAGATTGATTTATGATTTTACTCTTGCAAAAATGAAGTGACTTTCGTTTTGAGAAATCTATACACAAAATATTATCTGAATTTCAATCCCAGAATGTGAGAAAGAAAGAAAGAAGGTGCTCTCGGGCATTCTCTGGAGGTTCTCGCTACAGCCGGATTTTAGATTCTTTTGGAGGCGCAGGTCTACTAGCCTCTCGCATTTGTTCTTTCTAGATGACGTATTCCTTTTCAGTGAAGGACACTTACCATCTGTCAATCTCCTCAAGGAAGGACTCCAATTGTTTTCTTCGTGGAGTGGCCTACTTCTGAATCCGAGGAAAAGTGAGGTATTCCTCTCGGGAGGCTCACCATCATTATGGAATCAAATCCTGATGGAGCTTGGTTTTCTAGAAGGGAATTTACCGGTCTGTTACCTGGGAGTTCCAATTATTACTTTGAGGCTGGGGAAGGCGAATTCTGCTGCTTTTGTTAGGCGCATCACTTCTAGGGTGCAATCCTAGACTCATCGGTTTCTTTCTATTGCCGATTGGCTTCAACTGATCAGGTCAGTTCTCCATGCCATTCAGGCCTATCGGGCTAGTGTCTTTATTCTACCTGCGGCAGTGTTGGACCAGATTGAGCGTATTCTTAGACAATTCCTTTGGAAATGACCAGAGTTGGGCAAAGGAGGTGCCAAGGTCTCTTGGGAGGATGTGTGCCTCCCTAAAGTGTAGGGAGGCCTTGGTATCCAGAGACTACGCAAGTGCAATAAGGCGGCCATGCTCAAACATATCTAGAACTTGTTTTCAGATAAGGAGTCCTTATGGTGCAAGTGGATACACTCGACCTTTTTAAAGAGAACGAACTTTTGGGTTGTGAAGAAGCCGACTTACTATTCTTGGGCTTGGAAGAAGATTCTACAACTTAGGACGGAAATCCAGCCTAGCTTCTTTTGGAGGATAGGGGATGGCCTATCTATGTCACTCTGGTTTGACAATTGGCACCTTAGGGGCCCTTTGAGCTTATATTTCATAGATTCACTCATCTATAGTTCCGGTCTCTCTAGGCAAGATTCGATGGCTGACCTATTCTTTGATGTTGGCTGAGCTACCAGGTTGGTGATTGAGTCTTGGGGTTCACCACTTCCCTCCTTGTCTGGGAGCTAGGATTGGTTTTGTTGGAGGGAGGACACGATAGGCGTGTTCTCGGTCGCCTCAGCTTTGGAGTCCATAAGGTGAAAGAAGGTCAGAGTCAGTTGGCATCATTTTATCTGGAATAATGCCATCCTACCTCGGTACCAACTTAACCTTTGGCTCATCACCAAGCATAGGCTTCCTACTCAGTCTCTTCTTATGTCTTATGGTAGGATTGATGCTGCTACCTGCCCCTTTTTGCAATGAAGTGCCTGACTCTATTGATCATCTCTTTTTTAGGTCTCGCATTACTTCTAGTATTGCTTTCTTTTGGGCAACCAGATGTAATCTCCCCTGGCGTAATAGGTTTTGGGGAGAGACTCTCACGTGGGCTAGCACTTTGCTTTCGAGCAAAGAGTTTTTTAAATGTATTGCTTGTTTCTTCTTTGGTGCGCTTTGTCATATCATTTGGAAGTATAGAAACAATATTCTCTTCAGGGGGGAGCCACTTTTTGTACCGGCCAGAAGAACCACCTTCTTAAGGTTGTCAAAGACAAGGCTATCACCTTCAGAAATGGGGAAGACTCCATCAGAAATAGAAGGCTACAACGCTCTTGGGGTGTTGACCCCATTATCTTCTCTTCTACAGATCCCTAACCGTTTGGCTTAGCTTCTCGTTGTTGCTGGTTACTTCTTTTTGGCGGTTGTTTTGCTGTCTATCTGGCTGTGGTTCTTCGGTTGTTTTGCTTGTAGGCATTTGGCCTTTTTCCTCGGCTTCCTTTCACTTATAATGAGCCTATTCATCTTAAGTGGAATTTTTTGAAGCCGTCTCGTTTGTACAGTTTGGCTTTTCCCCCAATATATTGCTTACTTTTACCAAAAAAAAAAAAAAAAAAAAAAAAAAAAAAAAAGAAAGAAGTTGATCGAAAATATGATCTTAATTTTTTTTTGTGCCCCAAAATATAATCTTTATTTGAAAGAATTTCTAAACAAAAAGTGGTTTTGAGCCCATAATTGAAAATTTAGCCAAAGTCATGTTCAGTGGGGCTAGATCAAAGTGTTTAGAACTTGCATTCAATGTTCACTTATCAAGAGTGATTGCCAATTTGTTCAATTATAAGCCTACATAACTGAGGACATTTGATTGGTCTCCGCGAATTTCTCAATGAAAATTCAATTAAAAAAATGAATAAAAAGAAGAATGATACTTACAATGGGGGTGACTTTTCTCTCTGGTTTTTTTTTTTTTTTTTTTAATAAATTACATAGATATGCACATGAGATGTGGTTCAATTTCTACTCTATACTGCTCAAAATGGAGCCATAGGATCACCGAATCGAATCAACAAGATTGCGGCTAGATCGTGTTAGCCATGACTCTAGCTTTGTCAAAGAACCAACCCGTGTCGCATGGTTGCAAACCAGGGTGGAGACCTTTGATATCAAGAAAGAAATTTCGGGGTTGAGATGGGCGACTCGTACTACATGGTTGTAGTCAGGGTGGTATCCATCTCAACACCATCCTAAGAAATCATGTGCGGCCCAAGTTCGACGACAGGTAATGTGTGCCATGGTGTAGTGCAATGTAGGGAACGCAGGCATGAGACAATTAATAAGCAAACAACACTTCATACATAAATTAACCATTCATTCCTACACCCCCTACAAAACAAGGGTTAGCAATCACTTCCCCTTATACCTACCGACTGTAGAAACATTTAACACTCACGTTAGGAACGTATCTAATATCCTCGCTACCAAACAAAAATGTTTTTTTTTTAACAAGATCAATTCTGGCCTAAGTCCTCTAAAATTTAAAATCGATCCCCAGTGGAGTCGCCAAGCTGTCGCGACCTACCCCTCATGGGGGGGAGGGAATAGGTTTAGGGGTATTGCCTAAAGGACGGGCCTATGGTCCATGGTTAGGCTTGGGCTCTCTCAAGCCCATACCTTGCGTGACATCGGGGTGTTCTCAAGAATTTCGCAATAAGGAGTCGCCACTAGCTTATTTGGGTCAGCTAGAAACCAAGTGAGGTATGGGAGTGTATCTCACTTCCTACACAACCGGAGAATCTAGGGTTGGGGATTTGATTACACTATTTAACCAATTAGTGCCATTTCGGTACCTAATCTTGTTCATTTTAAAGGAAAAGATTTTTGTGAGGTAGTTTGGATTAATTTTATACCTATCCATAAACATGTGAAGTGATCATGTGGGTACACAATCATTAAAGTAACAATTTGCAAACACAATTCTAATTTCAGTAAACTTTAACACGTGCAATTAAACATTCACAAATGTAATTAAATATGCAAATTAAACACGCGATATAATCAATGTGCGAGCAAATAAAGGCATAATTACACTAAGAAGGTAAGACATGACAATTCCAAACAAACCCTACATTTTTCAACTTTCGAATTTTTTTTTAAATATATATATTTCGAAAAAAAATTGGCAAACCGGGTTGGGTCCAAGTTGGTCAGACCTGCCAGGTCCGACCCGTTTGGGGGTGAGCTGGTTGACCTACCCGAAAAAAGGCCAAGCCCGACTAGCGGTGGTCGGGCCTTCACTTAATTTGGGGTTAGACCCATTTGCAAAAAGGCTCCTCATAGGCCCACGACCCATATTGACTCTGGGCCATCGGCCTGCAGGGCGAGAGGAGCCGAGCGGGCTAGATCATGGATTTGGCCCAGCTCAGCCTCACCACCTTTGGTCCGCGACTGCCCAGTCGCGACCAGAGGAGGTGACGCCGTGCCCGAGCAATTCTCCGACTCGGGCACGACGTCGCCACCTCGGATGGGGTGGAGGACAATGCTCGTCCTTTGGCCAGACGATGGTGTCCCTTCCGGCAGCCTATCGATCGCATTGGGTCTCTAACTTTCAATTGGGCATTTTAGCGAACAGGTGGAGGGCATTTTGGTAAGCAAGGGTTTTGGGCTTGGCTAAAGCCCGAGTGCAAGTCGAGACCGCTGGTGAGGCACGCCAGAGCAACAAGGAAATGTAGGGGGACAAGTGGTGGTCGGAGGTCGTCCAAACTGGTCGAGATGAACTTCGGCCGGCTCAGTTATAAAAAACGCACACCAAATGCTCGACAAAAACAAACCTAAGTTCCAGCGGGAATGGCAGTAGTCGATGACTCACCGACGATGGCTAGGCATTCGGGGGCTCCTCAACTCCTTGGCTGACCTCCACCGGCCTTGTCCTCATTCTTTTCCCCCCATTCTCTTCTACCTCCTCCCGTTTTTCTCTAAGTCGCCTTCTCTATTCCCCGGTTCTCCCTGGGTTCTTCCTCTCTGTTCTCGCTTTTCCTGCTGCAGGTTTATCTCTTGTTGCTGTCTTTTCTGTTGTAGATTCTGCCACTCCCTCTCCTTCTCTGCTGCTCCGTCTCCTGCTCCTATCTTCTACCCTTGCTCTCTTGTCTTTTCTCCCTTCTTCTTTTCTATAGGTTTTTTGGGCGCGAAGATGGCTAGAGGAGGGAAAAGGCTGGGGCGCGGGCCGAGCTGAAGGGAGAGGGAAGCTGGGCCGAGCCGTGCACACATGAGAGAAGAAAAGGGAGAGGCAGGTTGGGCCGAGGCTAGATTTGGCCCAACCCGGCCCCCCTTGAGTTCTCTTTTTTTGTTGTTGTTTTGTTGTTTATCTTTTTTTTGTTTATTATTATTTTTTGTTTAAAAATAGGTGTCAACGGGATCAAACCGTCCTTTACAAAAAAAAAAAAACAGGATCAAACCGTTCTTCTCTTAGACATTTCACTTTTTAAATGCGACTTTTCCTTTTATGAGGAGCTTCTGATTTTGGCCATTATCCCGTTTCAAGCAACTTTTTTCTTCCCTCTCGGTTTGATACAGTTTCCAGTTCGACGTGGGTTTGCAAATGAGTAGTGTGTGAGCTTACAAGAACTCCACTCTTTGAAGTCATTGGAACCAAAATAGTTTGGATTCTGATGGACAACCAACAATCCCCACAACTTTACCAGCTAGCTTGTGAATTTGAGACTCCAGTAGGGATCCTAGTGAGAAAATCCTTAGCCACTTAAGGCCAACACTTCACATTCTGCCACATTTTCAGCGATGTAATAAGCCCCTCATACCGATGCCCCCAAAAAATTTCTCTGTCGGCCGCTATGCTTGTATTTATTCTCCAACCAGAACAAGAAGGTTCATTCCTATGCCAAATAGAGCACCTGGACCATTCATCTCTAGAGGTCGAGACCTTATTGAATGTTCGACCCACTAAATGCATGAGGGACAACCATCCTTTAATATGTAGGGTCATGAGTGAATTCATGAATTTGCAAAAACCATTTACAGGAAAATCAAATTGAATGGCGAGGCAATACAAGCTTCTATGTGAAGATTACCCAATCCTTGCATATGATTGTCGACAAACCAACAACAGTGAATACCATTATAAGGATGCACGGACCCATGGAGTGCCATAAGTTGGCACAAAGGGACATTTAAGTGCCAAAATCGGAGCAAAATGGATCACTTGAGTGCCACCGACGAGAAAATCTGGCCAAATTGCATACGTGGCATTTTTCGGCGACTTCTTTTACTGAGGTGGCAAATGTTAAAAAAAAAAAAAAAAGCACACGTGGACGACAAAAACGACATCGTCCATCCACACTGACTGAGTTGACCTAAACAACGTCGTTTATTTTGGCTTAAGCAGACCTGGCCGTCACCGTTCCTCCCCGTCCACGTTCACACTAGATCTCAGGCCCTTCTCTCTATCGCCGTTCATGCCCAGAGGTGGTCATCGGTCGCCGTTGTCAATCGTCGTTGTTGGTCGTCGTCGCCGCTCACCATCGTTGGTCATTGTCGTTGCTCACCATTGTCGCTCCTCCAGGTTTGGCCCCTTCTCCCCCTCCCCTGTGATGAAATTAGCGCTCGATTTTTTTAGTAGGGCTCCGATGGAAAATTTGGGGCTCGACGGGGAAATGTGCTGATCGGACCTTCGGGCGGTGAGGTGGGTGTGTTGTGCTCGAGTTGTGTGTGTTGGCTTGCGTAAATTCTGTTGAAATGCACGTGCTTTGTTTCGCTACTCCCCTATGTGGAGATGCTCGCCTCGGTCGATGATTTTTGCAGTCGATGCTCGCATCCCTTGTACGCGCATTTGCTGTGAAAACCGCATGCAAATGTTTAATGGCATGTTCGACGAGTGATTGGTAGCTTTTAGCGGAGAATTATGGATAAAGCTTGACTCTTTCCAATTCTGGTCTCCCCTTTGTAGTTCTGGCCCACAAAAAAATTCTTCGGTTTTTAAGCTTTTATGTACCTTTTGGCAATAGGGTGTTTGTGTCAGAGCTTGTATTTTGTGGAATTGGTTCCCTTTAATCACGTGGCGTGGCCTTCTGCAGTTCTTGGGTGTGGTCTTGATCTTGCTAATAGCGTGAAGTTTCCAAAGAAGCATTGCTATTGTAGGCATGAAACCGCAGTATAGTTAGATTGAAAGAGAAGACCTATTACACAACTTTCTCGTTATATTTTTACATTGAGCTTTCCTTAATTTTCTGTATGTGTTTTCACAGGAAAAATATATTTGATTAAGTTGATGTACATTCTCACATTGCAGGTTTAGTTCAGCCAAAGATAGTAGACAAAATTGCTTGGGCTGTGCTTATTGTGAAGACCTCTGTTTTTTGTTAATAATTTAAGGGAAGGAAAGACAAATAAATAAAGTGGCGACCTCTTTTTTGGCTGTCATGTAGGGGCATATTGTCAATGTGGGGACCTTTGTTTAATAAAGTCCATGAGAGTGGGGGGGACTCCCATGTGCAATTGTCTATTGTTCTTTGTGGATGTGGTCCCATAAACTAATTATTATTTTTCTTGTTCTTGGTGTAGAAATGGCTTATGACAAGGATTATGTCGCTGTCATAATTTGCTACGGTGGCGATTTTGTGATTGGGGAGGATAAGTGGGAGTATGAGGGTGGAAATGAGGGCACCATCTTTGTCAAGATAAAGAAGGCATCTTATATAGGATTTGTTAGGAATATAGTGACTTATTTGCCTTGTAAAGTTCAGAAGTTGCTGTATTGTATTCCTGGAAAAGACTTAAAAGATGGTTTGAGAAACTTAGAAGATGATAATGGTTTTAGGGATGTTCTATACCATTATCTTCATGGTGAAGAGGTAAAAATATATGTTGAGTACAATAGTGAAAGTGAGGACGAAGATGATGATGGAGAGAGCGCCCAAGTAGGACAAGAAGGAGATGGTATTCAAGGTAGTACTGATATTAGGGTCGAAGGAGAGTAGGATAGATATGATGGAGAGGAGAGGAGTACAGATGCAGTTCACCAAAGTGATGATGACATAAGTAATGTCACAATCACTGGATTAGATTGGGAAGTAGCTAAATCAAGTGATGATGATGATGATGATGGGTTGCCTGCTGAAAATTTCATAAGTGATAACGACGACGAGGAGCTTGTACAGTCAATAAAAAAGCAAAGGGATTTTTTGACAGATAAGTTTGCAACTTTAGAGGTAGCTGATGAAGTTCCAAACAAGGCTGAAGGCCTTGCAGATGCTGGTGCTGCTGGCGAGGAGACTGATTATGAAGAAAGCGTCGAGAATGCTACTTCCCAGGATGAGCTTGAAGAAGATGAATGAGCTGTGCATAAAAGGAAAAGTAAGTTTCATTCTTATGATCCATCCGTTACCTCTCCTACTTTGTCTATAGGTATGAAATTTCAAGATGCGAAACAATTTAGGGAAGCTATACTAAAGAATTCCATTGCTGCACAGAGAAATATTAACTTCATTAAAAACACTAAGACCTTTGTAAGAGCTAGGTGTTTACAGTAAAATTGTCCATGGAAGATCTATGGCACATTTTTTAGGAGAAGTGGATCCTTCCAAATTAGAGCCTACCAAGATGAACATACTTGTTCCATTAATTTTGAAAATAAAAGGGTAACAAGTGCATGGTTGTCTAAGCACTTCTTTGATTTGATTAAGCTAATGCCTTAGATGAATAGTACTGAGTTCGGGATGCTAGTGAAGGAGCAGGTAGGCATCAATATATCCAGGAATCAATGCAAAAGATTGAAGCAAAAGGTGATGAAGATACTCATTGGTTACAGCAACGAATATGGACAGTTGTGGGATTATGCTTGGGAGTGTAGGCTACAAAATCCTTCAAGTAGAGTGTATGTAAAAGGTCATGGAGAGACCACTTCCTAATATTGAGACCAAATTTGATAAGTTCTATGTTTGCTTCGATGCATGCAAACGAGGATTTTTATCTGGTTGAAGACAGATTATAGGATTGGACGGGTGTTTTTTGAAAATACTTGTGCAAGGGAGAATTGATGGCCGCAATTGGAAGAGATGCAAATAACCAAATGTTTCCACTAGCTTGGGCTGTTGTGAAGGTAGAGAACAAGGAAAATTGATTCCTAAAAAAATTGATGACAAATTTGGAGATAACAAATGGAGCAGGGTGGGCATTCATGAGTGACCAATAAAAGATAATGTTTGCTTTTTGAAAAATTTGGTCAATTGTTTGTTTTTTGATATTAACATGTCATTTGTTTACATTTCTTATTTTGAATTATTGTAGGGACTGGTTCCAGCAATAGCTGAGTTGTTGTCTTATGCCGAACATCGAATGTGTGTGCAGCACATACACGCAAATTGAGCAAAGAACTATAAAGATGACAAGCTGCAAAATCGCAATGTTGGTAACTAGCAAAGAGCACGACTATGACTGACTTTAGGATGGCTAAAGAAGAACTGCTTCAATTGACAAAGGAATGTTATAATGCACTATTCCAAACATAACCGAAGTATTAGTGTAAGGCATTCTTCAATGAGGAATTCAAGTACGATAACATCGATAACAACATCTGCGAAGCATTCAATGGAAGGATAATAGATGCTAGATGCAAACCAATTATCTCGATGCTCGAAGACATATGGGTTATGGTCATCACTCGGCTGCACAGATAAAGAGATGAGGCTGCAAAGTGAACTAAGCAATGTGGTCTTAGGATTGCTAAGAAATTTGATGAGAACTTAGCCACAAGTAGGTATTGTCATCCCATTTGGAATGGGGATGAAGGATATGAGATAATAAAGGGTTCCGATAAGTATGTTGTCCATTTAGGTACGAGGAAGTGTTCATGTAGAGTATGGCAACTAACTGGAATTCCTTGTGCACTTGCCATATGTGCCATTCAATTGAAGGGCCACAACACAGAAGACTGCATTGATGATTAGTACAAGAAACCGAAATATCTTGCTTCGTACCAATTCATGTTGTAGTCAATCAGAAGTAGCAAATTTTGGGAGCCAACAGATAGCGAAGCACCTCAACCTTTGCCACTAAAGAAGAAAATGGGAAGACCAAAGCGAAAACGAAGAATGACGGAGGGAGAGGTCTCATGTCAGCGTAGGATGAGTAGGACAGGTGTAAAGATGAAGTGCTCTTTTTGCCACATAGTAGGGTACAATACTAAAGGTTGTCAATTAAGGAAGCAGCAGGAACAGTTGAGGCCAGCCGAAAGGCCTAGTGAAGGGACAGTTGGAGAAGGACAAACAGAAAGACGAAGTGAGTCAACTGTTCTTCAGTCGACGACAATAAACCCAGTAAGTCATGACAATTGTGTTTATGTTACTTAATGGTTTATTACAAATATGTACATAGATATAATTGACATGCATGTAATGTTTTTGTCTTTGTCAGGTCACGAGAATGACACGTGAAGAATTGGCTGAAGCCCTTGCTATACCTGAAACTGAAGGGCCTGTTCAAAGAAGGTAAGGTAGAAGACAGCCAGCTGAAGGATTGGCCAAAGCAACTGGAGGGCCAGTTAAGTCGACTGTTCTTTAGCAACAGTAGAAAAAAAATACCCGGTAAGTTCAATAATTTGTGTTTAGTTTTCCTTTATATTTATAATGTCCTTTACCTTTTTCTCAGATTCGAAGAAGGCAAGTTAGAGCTCAACTACCAATAGAGGGCCCAACTTAAGGGCCACCACAAGATCCATCACCAAGGTCACCATAAAAGCCACTAGAAGGGTCATCACAAGGGCCACCACCAAAGCCAACAGAAGGTGTCACTGAAGCTGAAAGGTTAAATAGAAAAACAACTAGAAGAAAGCCAAATCAAGAGCCACCTACAAGATGGCCATCTAGAAGACGCCTAGCTGAAGAATTGGCCAAAGAAACCCTTGCTGTAGCTGAACAGCCACAACAAGAGCCCAAGAAATAACATGCAAGAAGAAGGGTCAACCAATCACAAGTACCTGAAAGTGACATTCCCCTTCAAACAAAAGGGGCTCTTGGGAAGAGGCTAAAATAATAGAGTTATGGCCTTTATACAGATGAGCATTCTGGAACAGTTATTCTTAATGTAAGTTTTATAGGCTGCATTTAATTTAATTTATGGTGCAAACTTTTGTTCATAATTGAGTTTTCTTTTTGAAGCCTAGGAGAAGTTCAGAGGTTCTTATCTCTCAAAGCCCAACTTAATAATCAACAGCTGCGCCAACAAAGAAGAAGATATTGGCTGCGCCAACAAGAAAGAAGAATAAAAAGAACTCAGTTGCAGGTCTATCTAAATCAGTTCAGCCTACGACAATTGCAGCTCATTTTGAATCAGTTCAGCCTAGAAGAATTGTAGCTCTATCAGAATTTACGCATCCCGAGACAGTTGAAGAAGAAGTCTCATGTCCAGTTAGAAAAAGTGCAAGGATTATGAATCAAGTGAAAGATCCATCAAAAGGAGCACGAACAGGAGGCATTGTGCATATTGATTGATGAAATGTGATGAGATATGGTTTGTGGGGCTGAGGAGTCAGTTGTTTTACTGTTGATGTTTTTTTTTTCTAATAGTTTGTCATTGAGTTTGTGAGACTTAATATCAATATCAATGGAATAATCTTTTTACTTGTCATTTTTGTCTTTTTCATTTTTTTGATTTTGTTTTTATTTTTACTTACTACTTCTGGTGGTGGATCTGTGGTGGTGACTGGGGTGCTCGTGTGGTTAATGGTGGAGGCTGGTGAAGCCTAGTGATGGTGGGTCCATTGTGGGGGTTGGGTTGGAGCCTCTGGCTACAACTAGAACTGGTGTAAGAGTGCAGTGTGCATAGCCTAGCTTGCATGAGCCCCTTTTGCAACAGACCCACGACCCACCATCAACAGTGGCTACTAATGGTGGGTCTATGGTGGTGGCTACGTGCTAATGTGGTAGTTGGGATCCTGGTGTTGCTAGTGGCGGTGGCTAGTGGTGATTGCTGATGCCTACTGATGGTGAGTCTATTATAAGGGTTGGGTTGGGGGTTTTTGTTGCACCTCGTGCAAGATGTAAGTGTGCAATCTGCACATCTTGCACTAGGTAGTGCTAGTGCAAGCTAGTGTAAGGCACCTTGCACTAGCAACTTCTGCAGCAGCATACCACCAGCATAGTGGTGACTGGTGGTGGCTCAAGTGGATGCCTAAGATGCTTGGTGTAGCTGGTGGTGATGGTTGGAGGCCGATAGTGGCCAGTGGTGGGCGGTGGTGGTGGCTGGTAGTAGCTGATGGTTGGTGCAATTTATAGAGGAAATATACAAAAAAAATTGGCACTTAACTAATCACATTCTAAAAAACCTGGCATTTAAGTGTTCACTTTTAATCACAAATGGCACTTAAGTGATCACTTTTAATAATAACTTGACACTTAAATGACTCTTTTTTTTATCACGACTGGTAATTAAGTGATCACTAGATACAACTTATAGCACTCGAGTAATCACTCGTGTCTATCCTATGTATATGGTGGTTTACAGCAAACTAGAGAAGCTGTTGGTTTATAGATACGGTTCAACTTACGGCAACTCCATTCAACTCAATGTTTGCTATTGGTTTACAATCAGTTCAAGTAAAGAAGTCACCACAACACATCGACCTAATATACATTCCATCATCACCAATTTATATTCGAGAATAAGCAAAAACATAGTACAAACAGTATCTCATTCATTCATTCATTCATTCCCTTTCCTTGACCTCTCCACAAGCACAAGAAGTAACACATAATACATATGATAGCAAAAAAAAAAAAAAAAAAAAACCATAATGATCATGTAGATAACACAAAACTTCTTCTCATCTTCTAAAAAAATAAGTTACATTTCAATCAAAACAAGTACATTTCTCCACTCATTTACAACTATAGCAGTTGGAGAAACTTATTCTCATCTTCCAGTACTTTACATTTCATTATAAAGTAGGATAGACAAAAAAACAGCAATACAATAAACGCTTGGTAACACTTCCATTCAATTTTCATCCTTGAAACTTCATTCTTCAAATGGTTAGCAGAAGATGCTTGAGCTTGCATTGAGTCAACATCTTCCAAGTCGTCCACAAACGTAGATGGAGGTTGATAACATCCATCAAGTAGGTCCAATATCACATATGTGGTTCGGTGAGAGAATTTCGCATCGACCCACTTGAAATATTTGCACTTCGACCCTTCTCTGTATCGGGCATATCCATAGAATCTTCTCATGGGATTCATTCGCGTCCACGATGTTCTTCTTGGACTTGGTAACCCACAAAAATAGAAACGCTCGCCTTCTCCTTCGCTTCGGCGAGAGAAATTTGAGCCGCTGCTGAAAATCCTACTCTCCATTTCCAATATTCGACTATCGAATTTGGGGCAAATCGAATTAGGGTTCGGGATTAGGGCTCCAGTGCTTCAATGACATTTTGCCCGATTTAGGGTTTTAATTTAGGGCAATTGGGGAGACGACATCGTTTTGGCTAATTTAAGGGCTTTATTTTGGCCAACTATAGAAACGACGTCGTTTTGGGTGAATTAGAGCTAAGTCAGCTCTCCGGCAAGCCGCCTCGGCAAGAAATATTAATATTTAATTGCCACATATGATTTCCGGTCGGCTTCGCCGGAGATGGTACTCAAGTGTCCCACTTTTCTTAAAATGTGGCACTTAAATGTCACTTTCGTAAATTTTGACACTTAAGTGTCCTTTTGTGCCAACTTTTGGCACTTGAAGCGATCTTTTGCCCCATTATAAGTATTAGAAATTTTGGAACACGACAGAGCTAGCGAGAGGACCCCTATAGCAATGAGAAGACAACATAATATAAAGCAACCATCTCTAGAACTAGAAAGTCCAGTTGGGTTTAGCAATAGCTTGCCAAGTTTCCTTAAGAGCTGTTTTGCATCTAATGCACAAGCCAATTTGAATCATAGGATGCTGCCAGCAGACCAAGTAAATGGCTTTAGGTCATTCCAACTGAACTTCTTGCATTTCTAAAGAAATTCCCTCTCCCTATGCAGAAAAAAGGAAACAGAGAAAGTAAAGAGAAAGAGGAAAAAAAGACAAATTACGTGCATAAAACTCAATAAAGTGAGTCACATAACAAACAAAAACTACTAAAATGACCTCTGCCAATCGTGTGACCGCAAGGAAGAGAAAACAGAACCGGTTGCATAGATGATGGGACAAGCTAATATGAAAATGCTCACATAGTTTGAGATAAATTTCAACATATAAAGATCACAAATATGAGGAGTAAACTACGAAGAGTAGCGTCTTTTCAAATATGAGATCTCTCTTTCTATGTTGAATAACTCGTACTTCGAACGTTCTAAAGACGCTTCAAGTTCAAGCTCTTTAGAAACATAGCTTCACGACATTGATGCACACTGATGCAAAATTCAATGACTCTGACATCAATAGATATACCTATGAAGAGCTTGAAATTAAAGCATCTTTGGAATGATTTGAAGTATGAGTTGTTCAACAAAGAAAGAGAGATCTTGTATTTGTAGAGACACTACTCGTCCCTTTTTCTTTTGTGCTTCGAGACACAGCTATTCTTTTGACTGGTCTGAGTCTGCTTAGTGACATCATGATCTACCTCAAGGATGTGGAGAGACAATTGCGCCTTATCTCTGGGGAACACTTCAGCATTGTTTGTGCCTTTTAATCTCAAGATTCTCAAAGAAATCAATCTGGTAATGTCGCAAAGTCCACTCAGATTTCTGCAGCTGCTGAAATCCAACTCTTTGAGCTCCTCAAGATGTTCTATGGCTTCAGGAAATTTTTTGAGGAAAGTACGAGCCATCTTCAGCACTTGAAGTTTATTGCAATTCTTGACACAAGGAGGCAATTCATCAATTGAGGTGTATGACAGGTCCATTTTCGGTAGCAGAATAAGCTCTCCAAAGACATGTGGAAGTGTGTTTAGCTGATTGCAACTTCTTAAAGCAAGCTTCCGAAAACTTTTCAACAATCCAATGGAATTAGTGATTTCACACAATGCTTTACACTCACAAGCACTGAGGACTTCAAGTGCCGGCAGAGAGCCTTCCTTGAATTGTAGTTTTGCAATAGTAGTTCCATTAATGAGAAGCTCTTTCAATGCTTTCATGGAAGACAGTGCTTGCGGCAAATATTTAACCCATTTGCAATGCTTCATGTTTAAGGAATCTAAGTTCTCAATGTTAGAAATGGTTTCATTTGGCTTTAAATATAAAGGGATAAGTGCAATAGGAGTCCTAAAACTTGTCACAAAAATGCAATTAAGTCCTAAAACTTGCAAAAGTGCAATCAAATCATAAAACTTGTCAAATTATTTCAATCGAGTCCTAAAATTAATACCATCAACCTTTTAACGGAAAATGCTTACGTGACATTTTAAATAAATTTTCATTTCCCACATAGCTTTTTAAATTATTTTTATTCAAAATTAGATTTAAAAACTAAAAAAGAAAAGTTAAAATTTATTTTAAAAATTGTTAAAAAAAATAGAAAAATGGCAGCTCCTCCCCACCGCCGCTGCCCATCGCCGAAGGGGCTGGCGACGGTGGCCGGCCTTGGGCAGAGGTGGCCGACCCTAGGCGAGGGCTAGCAACCCTCACCAGGTGCGAGTGAGGGCGCCCGGCTCAGATCCGGGCACACCGACCCTCACGGGGCCGGCGACCATTGCCCGCCCTGGGCAAGGCCTCGGTGGCCCTCGCCTGGGGCCGGCGTGCCCAGATCTAGGCTGGGCGCCCTCGCCCGCGCTTGGTAAGGGTCGCCGACCCTCGCCTAGGGCCAGCGAGGCCTCACCTAGGCCTGGCGGCAGCCGGCCACCTCCGCCCAAGGCCGACAACCATGGCCGGCCCCTCCGGCGATGGGCGGTGGTGGGGAGGAGTTGCCATTTTTTTTTTTTTTTAATCAATTTTTAAAAATAAATTTTAGCTTTTCTTTTTAGTTTTTACATCTATTTTTGAATAAAAATTGAATAAAAATAATTTTAAAAAGCCACGTGGAAAATAAAAATTTATTTAAAATACTACGTCCGCACCATGTCAACATTTTTCGTTACTAAGTTTGGCGGTGTTAATTTTAGGACTCAATTGAAACAGTTTTATAAGTTTTTGGACTTGATTACACTTTTTGTAAGTTTTAGGACTTCATTGCATTTTCATGACAAGTTTTAAGACTTCTATTGCACTTATCCCAAATATAAACAACCTTCTAGGATCAAGCATTTTAAATGCCGTGAAGCAGGGAATCCCAGAGATGCATTGATCCAAGTGCAATATTTTAGGTTCAAGACTTTCAAATTCCAAGCCTTCTGCAAAAACGACATGATTCATTTGCTGATTAGTGCTTCAACTATAAACTCTAAAGTTAAAGTGCAGGGCAAATTTGTACATAAAAAAAGTGCACAAGCACAAATAAGCGTTACCTCCATCAATTGTTCCCGGTCTTTAAAACTCAATTGGACTGAGCTTGAACATAAGTAGAGAATAACCAGGTCTTCCATGTCGAATGCAAACAACTTAGATTTCTCTTGGCATCCACGCCAATCAAGCCATTCTAGGTTCGGAAGAATATTCTCAGGATTTCCTTCAGTATCAACTTTGTCCAACTCAAGAAACCTCATATTCGATAGATGATGAAATACTTCACCATCAACTCATTTAAAATTGGAGGCTACTCGAAGAGATATAACCCTATAGATACCCTTGCCAATTAGTTGAAAAAATGGACGTGTGAAATTCAAACAAAGATATATCCAATAAAACGATGATATCTAGAGGAAAATTGACAAGAATACTGGAGAAATTTCAGTGTTTTTACCTTCTTCTCCCGCAATATTTTTTGGACATCTTTGTAATCCCACAGCTTGCTGCGCTTCCTAGGATTATCATGATTTTCCTCCTCGACAATTTCTCTTCCCAGCAATATTAGTTGGCCTTGCATCCAAAACTCCTTTTTTTCCTTAATTTTTTAAAAGGACTTTTTCTGAAGCTCTTCAACACCTCTACCTAGGCCACGTGCAGCCCACATGTAACAGGGCATTGTCTTTTCAACTCCCGTAAAGAAACATGCTATGTCAAGGAATACCTGTTTTGCCTCATAGCTCAAAAGTTCATAGTTTGCCAACAATTTTTTTTTGACTTTGTCAATCAGCTTTACCTTCAACTCACCCAAAGTCCGGACCCATTCTTTTTCGCTCTCCCCATACAAAGACCTTCCCACAAAATCAATAGCAAATGAAAGATAATCGACAGGAATATGATTTCTTTTGACATTTTCTCGTGGTCCTTTAGGAGATCATTCTTTCCAAAAGCACACTCACGGAAAAGTTCAAACGCATGTTTTTCATCCATAAGTTTAACCTCATGCTCATGCTCATAGAAAATGTCTTGTTCCTCACTTTTCCGAACCTTCTAAACATCTTCTTTTGTGGTTGTGAGTATGATCGTGCTTCCCAGACCAAACCAAGTTAGCTCCTTTGCCAGTGGTTCGATGTGTTCGAAGTCATCCACATCATCTAGTACAACAAGAACTCTGTTTTTTTGGAATAGGTGTTTTATCATTATAGTACCTTCAGTGCAGCCTTGTAATCAATAAGTAATTCTTCTATATAATTAGATACTTTAACAGGAATATCAAAACCTCTTACCTCAAATTCTTCTTCAGAATTAGATTTTGCCATGAGACAAATATTCGCATATTCTTCATCGCTTTCTTCGCACCTAGTGTCACTTCACATTTCGGCATTCAGTGCTTTCTTTGTCTTCTCATACTTGTTCTTTTTTTTTTTTTTTTTTTTTTTTAGAAGAGGACAATTTGGCCTGATGTGTCCTCGCTTCTTGCACTTGAAACAAATGACATCCTTGCTTTCCTCTTTGTCATTGAAGCTTCTCCTTTGATCAAATGTTTTGAAGAATTTCTTTCCTTTAAACTTCCTTCCTTTTCTGGCCATTCTTTGAAGCTTCTTCACCATAAGGGCAATCTCCTAGTAATCCTCATCATCTTTGTTTGAATCTGAATCATCATAGCCAAAATTAGATTTTGAAGCAATTGCTTTCTTACCTCTAGTGTCTTTCTCGTTCAAACATTCTTCTTCATAGGATTGAAGTGTTCCCACGAGTTCATCCACAAAAAGAGGTGATATTCTCTGAGTCTCTCAGATGGATGTCTTAATATTCTTCCACTCCTTTGACAGCCCTCGAAGAATCTTGTTTAGTTTCATTGAATCTGATACAGGTTGCCCTTGATATGCTAATCCATTGACAATGTTAGCAAATCTACTAAACATATTGGTTATGGATTCTTCAGGTTTCATTTTGAAGGCTTTATATTGCTAGAGAATAACGTTTATCTTCGTCTTCTTGACTTGTTCAATTCCTTCATAAGTTATTTGCAATTTATCCAAAATTTCTTTTGTTGATTCACATGAAGAGATTCTATTATATTCAAATGGAAATAAAGCGCAATATAAAGAGTAAAGAGCTTTAGCATCTAGTGCTTCTCTTTTAGTGATGTCTGCATTAGAAAGAGTTGGGGTTTCTGGCTTTTTGCCTTTTTCCTTGGTCGAGGGAGATTTAGGTTTTACACCCTTTAGAACAACATCCCATTCCAAGGGGTCCTTAGATCTGATGAATGCTTTCATCATGTTTTTCTAGATATTGTAATCTTTTCCGTCAAAGTAAGGAGGCTATCACTTTGACCTTCCATCAGACTTGGTGCAATATTACTGGCCATCGAAAGATCATTAACTCAGAAATAATAAAGCACTTAGTTAAGAGTAACCAAGCTTTGATACCAATTGTTATGGCTAAAAATATCTCCTAGTGGGGGTGAATAGGTGATTTTGAGAAAATGAAAGAATTTAAACAAATATTACAACGAGACAACTTCTGATAAAGTGATCAGATCTTACTAGTATACAATTCTACCACAATAAGTAAATAAAGTAAAGGATAGAGAATTGCACACTCAAGATTATAGTGGTTCAGCTTTTGTAAGCCTATGCCCACTCTCCCACACTGTAGCTTATTAGCTGGAATTCACTAATAAGAACCAATCAGAGGTTACAAATTTTGAGCTATAAGCACTCAAGTTTGTGTGAACAACTCCTCACACTCTCAACCTCTAACGGGTTACACAATATTACTAAGCAAAGACGAACATATGAGATCACAAATCTTGTGAATGCGAATTTTTTTTTTCCTTTAGCTTCGAAACCTCCTATTATACTCCTCCTAGTCCAAGCTAACGGCTAGGCATATCTTTAGGAGGACTTATCTAGCCAAATCTACTCGTTGGCCTAGATCTAGTTGAGAAGATCTGATGGCTTCAGGATCACCGACATTGATGCTTCCCATAATTTCTACTGCCCATACAGTAGTTCGAGCTTCCAAAAAGTCGAGTGTTTACGAATGGGAAGAATGTTTTGTCTTTAGAAGGAAATTCCAGGAAAGTTGAATCTCCGAAAGATATTAGCAAGACTTTCCTTTTGAAACTCTTTATAAGTAATGGTAGGAAATCTAATCAATTGCCACTAGCTGTTGCACAAGGATGTTTGTCTCCTTCCTAGCCATTTAGCAAAATGTATAAGGAAGGAAGAATAAACCATGACTCTGATTCTGATTGAAATTGTTTGATCCTATCCTATCAAACTTTCCACTTGAAAAACTTTTTATTAGAAACAAAGTCCCTAAGTTTTGTCAATCATCGAAACCACTTAGGGAATGTTTTCTTAACACTAGTTTTCCCCTTATCGCCAAAGCTGATTCAAAAACTCTTTTTCATCTACAGCCAAAGAATAGAAGAAGGCAGAAGCTCGCAAATGATCCTTATAGAGAGCACACGGAGCAGTGTTCCCTTGCAAAACAACAAAAAAGAATATGCGAAGGTTGAAGACATCACTTTTCTATTTTAGCAATTGGTGCAGAAGGTATGGTTTCACTTCCCATCATTACTATTGAAAGCACGTGGTACTGTTCTCGATTGGCCTTCCTATGAGTAAAGGCGTTTCTGGCGACTATTTAGAAAATCTATGATGTTCAGCTTGTTTGCAAAGCAATGTTTTGCATAAAAGTAGCTGCATCAGGTAACCGCTCTTTCCCGTGCTAGTTCTGGCTAAGAACCGCGTGGACCAATGACTGTCCGCTTATATATGGATACTGCTGATAAAAAGAGGATACGTTAAGTAGGCTCTGTGATTACAAGAACAAGGCTATTTGTGTTAGGACTTCATTATCGTACCTATGTTGGGATTGTTAAAGCTTATAAAACAACAATCAAAACAGAAAACATCTCTATTGTTTTAGGGAGAGAAAGGATAAAAAAAACAGAGCATAGCATTTCATACGTCTTGTGCGAAGGAAAAAACTGTCGAGTACAACAACTAAATACAAAGCAGAAATTGCTCACGTACGTGCAACACATAACTGCACACAAACGTGCTATTAACTTCCTAGAAAATAGCAAAAACACTAACTGCATAACTTAATTTACTTGGCTGTTTAAAAAAAAATAAAACAGAGGAAAACAGAGGAAAACATGACTGAAAACAACAGCACTGAGATAATTCCAACAAACTCCTCCTTGGATCAGTTGCTGCTGCAGATTCCTATTTTCTCTCTTAACAGCTCAAATCTTCCAGCCTGAAGTGGTTTTGTGAACATATCTGCAAGCTGATCTTCAGATCTGCAATAGACCAACTTAACTTCACCACTTTGTTGCACCTCACGCAAAAAGAAAAATTTGACTTTGAAATGCTTGGTTTTGCCATGGAAAACTGGATTCTGTGATATTGCTAAAGCAGCCTGATTATCCACATTAACTTCAATGCAATCACTAGAATTCAACCACAGATCCTTCATTATCTTTTTCAGCCATAAAGCTTGATTTGCAGCTGCAGTAGCTGCTATAAACTCAGCCTCTGCTATGGACTGAGCTACAATCTCTTACTTTTTGGAACACCAGGAGAAACAAGCAGAACCAAAACTGAAACAATATCTAGACGTACTCTTCATGTCATCTACTGAACCAGCCCAATCACTATTAGAAAATCCTTGCAAATTAAACTTCTGACCTTTCTTAAACTTCACACCAAAGAACAATGTTCCTTTAAGATATCTCAAGACCCTTTTTGCTGCAACCAAATGTAACCGACTAGGACTACTCATAAACTTGGATAAAACACTCACAGAAAATAAAATATCTAGTCTAGTTGCTGTAAGATACATGAGACACCCAATCAGACTTCTATACATAGAAGCATCAACTGCATCTGTTCCATCATTCTTCTGCAGCTTCTCTTTAGCAGCCATAGGAGTGCTTACACTTTGACAATCTTCCATCTGAAACTTCTTTAGAATTTCCTTCATGTATTTTTTCTGACAGATGAAGATCTCATATGAAGCCTGTTTGACTTCCAGACCCAAAAAATAAGCCATCTTTCCCAAGTCTGACATCTCAAAACCTGCAAATAGATCTTGCTTCACCTTCTCTATCAATTCCATATCATTCCCTGTCACTAATAGATCATCTACATAAAGTGACAGAATTACAACACTGTGATTCACCTTCTTGACATAAAGAGTGAACTCACTTAAGCTTTTTACAAAGCCAAAATCCTGCAAATATCGATCCATCTTCCCATACCAAGCTCTTGGAGCCTGCGAGTCCATATAGAGCTTTCCTCAACCTCGTATACACTCTCTTCTTGGCCTTTGATACTTGAAGCCTTCGGGTTGTTCAACAAAAATCTCCTCCTCAAGCTCTCCATTCGGGAATGCAGACTTGACATCTAACGAAATATAGGCCACCCCTTCTCGCCGCAATAGCTAACGGTAGCCTTATTGTATCAAGTCGTGCAACAGGAGCAATTGTTTCAGAATAGTCTACTCCCCATATTTGTGCATAGCCTTTCACCACCATTCTAGCTTTGTGTTTATTGACAGAACCATTAGGATTAAGTTTTGTTCTAAACACCCACTTAACCCCAATCACATTCTTATTAGATGGTCTGTCAATAAGCTCCCATGTGTGGTTTTTCTGGATCATTGCAATCTCCTCGCATTGCTGCAATCCACCTCGATCCACCTTAGCTTCCACAAAGTTAGATGGTTCGAGCATTGCCACATTGCTTCTTTCATAGATTTCAGCAAGTGATCTTGTGCCTCTCACTGGTAAATCATCCATACTGTCTTCCAATCCATCTATAACTTCATCAACCTCTACATCTGTTGCAGGTTGTTTTTTGAACTGCTGTTGTTCTGCACTCTTTCCTTCTATCCAATTCCACTCATCTTCCTCAAGAAAAACAACATCTCTGCTTACAGTCACCTTCCCTGTCATAGGGTGAAAAATTCTGTAAGCCTTTGATTGGAGACTGTACCCAATGAAGATTCCAAGCTCTGCTTTCTTATCCAGCTTGTCCCTCTTGACCTTAGGAACATGAGTGTAACACAAATACCCAAAAACCTTCAAATTCTTCACAGAAGGTTTAACACCATACCAGACTTCAAAGGTGTTGACCTCTCTAAGGCCTTTGTGGGCAATCTATTCAACAAGAACACTATAGTATTAGCTGCTTCAGCCCAGAACTTCTGAGGTAACTTCTTCTCCTGCATCATACATCTAGCCATCTCCATAATGCTTCTATTTTTCCTCTCACTGACCCCATTCTGTTGAGGTGAATAGGGAGCAGTGAACTGCTGCACAATTCCTGCTTGCTCACAATTCAACTTAAACTTGTGAGCAGTATACTCAAAACCATTATCAGACTTGAGCATTTTAATTTTCTTCCCACTCTGATTCTCAACTAAGGCTTTAAACTTCACAAACACATCAGCAACTTCAGACTTGGCTCGCAGAAAATAAATCCAACTCATCATAGTCATATCATCAGTGAAAGTAATAAAATACCTGCTACCATTGAGAGAAGACTCAGACATAGGTCCACATAAATTTGTGTGGACTAATTGCAGCTTCTCACATGCTCTCCAGCCTCCTCCTTTGAAAGGAAATCTGGCTTGCTTGCCAAGAAGACAAGTTCTGCACTGTGGAAATTCCTCCTCCAAACTTGGTAAGTCATCTGCCAAGCTATTCCACTGCATAAATAACATGCTCTTCCTGTGAACATGCCCAAGTCTTTTATGCCATAGCTCTGCATTTTCTTCTTTGCACTTTAAAGCCATTTGTTGCATCTCTTGTGGCTTGAACATGAAACTCTTGTCCCTCATTGGGATTCTTAGCACTTCTTTGCTATCTACATTATTAATAAGACATTCCTTCCCTTCGAACTTCACTTTATAGCCCTTCTCAACTAATTGACCAACACTTAATAGATTCTGGTCAATGTTTGGCACAAAAAGAACATCACTGATCAGCTTCACCTCCCGATTTCCTTCAATAGCCACTATACCCTTCCCTTGCACTTCGATATACTGTCCGTTGCCAATTCGACTGGACTGACCGACTTGTCTAGACTCCTAAACAGTTTCGAATTGCCGGTCATATGATTGGTATGACCACTATCCACCAGCCATGCATCATTCCCAACAGAAGATTCAGAAAAAGAAGCTACAAACAAGTGTTCTTCCTCAGTTTCATTCACTGCTACCTGTGCTTTTCCTGCTTGCTAGTAATTTTTTTCTTTGCAGATGGCTTCCATGTGACCCAACTTGTGACATCTTCTGCATCTAGCATCAGGCTTTCTCCAACATCTAAAAAACTGATGATTAGTTCCACCACAATATTGACAAGACTTTTTGTTCTTCTTCCATTTGCTAGACCCACCAGAATTTCCTTCTTTTGCTACAAACTTGGAGTCACCAGCATTTTCTCTGGACTGAATCCATTTCTTCCCTTTGCCTCCATCATTTGACTTCACTTTAGCTTGCAATGCACCCTCTACAAACTCTTCTCTTCTCATCAATCTTCTGTGCTCCTATGCCTGCAGAGCATTTAACAATTCTGCAAGCTTTATATCAGCTAAGTCTCTTGTATTTTCCAGAGAAGCTATGGTGGCTTCGAACTTCTCTGGAAGAGACACCAGGATCTTCTAAACAAGCCTTTCATCCTTCAAGTTAGTCCCTAAAACTCTGATTTTTTCAGCTATCCCAACCAGCCTATCAGAGTACTCCTTCACTGACTTTGAATCCTTCATCTGCTATCTCTCAAACTCCCTCAAGAGATTCAGCACCTTCATGCTCCTTATCTTCTCATCTCCCTCGTATTCATCCTTCAAGAAATCCCATATTGCCTTTGCAGAATCACATTGCATGATCCTTGTGAAAATAGGGGGTGAGACAGCAGCATACAGGCAAGACTTTGCCTTGGCCTTCCTTGTGATTCTCTCTTTATGGTACTTTATCTGATTCAAGGTCGGATTGTCTGGAAGTAGAGCAACCTCATAATCATTCTCCTTAGCCTCCAATAAATCATGACCCTCCAAGAATGCCGTCATCTTGACAGCCCAAGCCTGATAATTTTCCCCAGTAAAGACTGGAGCAGCCATTGCAGAGAATCCACTCGATCCTGCCTCCATCAGCTTTTTCTTTGCAGATTGGAAGCAATCTTCACTCACTTACCCTCACTTCACAGTCCCTTAAGATCCCACAAACGCTCTGATACCACTGTTAAAGCTTATAAAACAACAATCAAAACAGAAAACATCTCTGTTGTTTTAGGGAGAGAAAGGATAAAAAAAACAGAGCATAGCACTTCATACGTCTTGTGCGAAGGAAAAAACTATCAAGTACAACAACTAAATACAAAGCAGAAACTGCTCACGTACGTGCAACACATAACTGCACACAAACGTGCTATTAACTTCCTAGAAAATAGCAAAAACACTAACTGCATAACTTAATTTACTTGGCTGTTTTTTTTTTTTTTTTTTTTTTTTTTTTTAAAACAGAGGAAAACATGACCGAAAACAGCAGCACTGAGATAATTCCAACAGGGATGACGCTGCCAAGCATCTCTGCTCAATATACCTAAGGTTGATTTTGAAATTTGAATATAATGTCGAAAGGTTGATTAAATTTTCTATGACCATATCGAGAAAAAGGACAAAAAATGACCCACTTTTCAAATATTCTAAACATGACATTTGCTTTTGCTTGAGGGACAAAAATGGCTGTAGGCAACAAAATTCAGCCTATTTGAAAAGTCGGGTATCGTATAACACTTGTCATCATTGTCCAATCAAACTTCGGATGTATCACAAATTACTAATTCGATCAGTTTTATAAGTATTGGTCAATCAGGTGAATTGCTGCCGTGACGATCTTCTGTCTCTCGAATAAGAAAACGTGCTTTTCTCTTGGACATTCGCAAAGTGATGCCTTTGCTGTCCTTAACGTGCTTTTTTGGGGACATTTTCCAGGCGAGCCATTAAATTTGGGATTTGGCCAACTTGTATTGGATGACCCAAAAGTTGGATGTACTGGACTGACTGGCGAGGGAGGAAAATGTAATGCAAAGTGACGTGTGGACGACTTTGTTGGCAGCCGAAACATGATTGAGAAGAAAAGTTACAAAAAAATGCGTGAAGCTTTCGCAATTCTCAGCTCTATTGGCCGGGGAACGACTAGGTTACAAACCCCCATTTTCCGTTCACTTTCTTCACTAAGAAAATGCGTTTTTTCGAAGGAGTAAGAACTTCTGTTAGTTATGTTAACTGTTTTTGTTGATTGTGCCAAAACACAGGAACACCAGAAAATAGGTCTAGTACAACTACTACTGTCCACCCTAATTGGAAGAAACTCTTGTCATATGACCAGTTCTCGTTCGTTGAAGACTCTACAGACTCGGTCTTTGAAGGAAAAATAACGGGGTGCTTAATGTAAGCCCGAGCCACGTATTCGTTCGAAAAACATCTAGCAAACATAGATATGCTATTACCTTGCCTAATTACGCGATGATTTGTCAAGGTCGACTCTACTCTGAAGCATTCCGGAACAAAACCCATCTTGGAGCGTGGAACTCGAATGCTTCACGACTTGGCTAACCAGATGGTTTGTTACTCTGTTTACGTAGTATGGATTTGCTGCTTTCTCATTGGTTTGGCCTATGATGTCATTGCATTTTTCAGTACGCATTCTGAAGATTGACACTACCTCTGTGGCCCTAAAAACTCTGATTCAAATCATGCAAGGAGATAAGGTCCGTGTGCTCAATGAATTAACTGGGACATTCGGTGCGATGACAGTCCTAACACAAAGCAATTTTGTTTGTTGCAGTTGCATCTAATGAAATGAATTCTTGTTGATGGTTGATCTAGTATCACTACCCAGGAGCAGCAAACCGGAGAGAGAAAGAGGATGGAGCATGAAGTTATCAGTGTGAAGAAGCTGGAGAAACTAAGACCCTGGAAGAGCGTGCAAAGCAAATGGGTGCCCGCCATGAACAATTTTTTTTGTACATTTTCATCGGTTCTCCTTGAAGGTTTCTGAGTATTAATTTCCCGTGCGAAGGTGAACCTCGGACTTCGTGAACAGAGTCAAGAACCTAATGGATCAAAACCGTTCTTCTCTGAGACATTTCACTTTTTAAATGAGTCTTTTCCTCTTATTAGGAACTTACGATTTTCGCCATCATCGTGTTTCAAGCAACTGTCCTTTTCCCTCTCGGTTTGATAACAGTTCCAGGTCAACATGAACTTGCAAATGACTAACATGTAAGCTTACAACCACTCCACTCTTTTTAAGTCATTGGAACCAAAATAGTTTGGATTCTGATGGACGACCAACGATCCCCAGAACTTGACCAGCTGGGGATCCTAGTGAGAAAAATCTCAGCCACTTAAGGGCATCACTTCGCATTCTGCCCCCATTTCAACAATGTAGTAAGCCACTGCTGCCAATTCATATGCTTCATCTGCATTGTGCATGTACAATATCGATCCTATGTAATACCAATGCCCTCAAAAAGATTTCTCTGTTGGCCATTAGGCATATTTTTATTCTCCAACCAGAGCACGAAAATCCATTCTATACCAGAAAGAGCACCCGGACCGCTCATCTCTGGAGGTCAGGACCTCATTGAATGTTCAACCCACTATATGCATGTGAGACAACATTCCTATAATATGTAGGGTCACTAGTGAAACCATGAATTTGCAAAAACCATCTACAGCAAAATCAAAGTGAATCATAAGGCAATACAAACTTCTACGCAAAGATTACCCGGTCCTTGCATACGATTGTCAACAAACCAACTACAATGAATACCGCTACAAGTATTAGAAATTTATAACATGACAGAGCTAGCGAAAGGACCCCCATAGCAATGAGAAGGCAACACGATATAAAGCAACCATGCCTAAAACTAGGAAGTCCAGTTGGGTTTAGCAACAGCTTGCCAAGGTTCCATGAGAGTTGTTTTACATCTAACACTAATGCACAAGCCAATTTGAATCAAAGGATGCTGCAAGCAGCAAACCAAGTAAACAGCATTAGGTCATTTTAACTGAACTTCTCGCATTTCTAAAGAAATTCCCTCTCCCAATTCAGAAAAAAGATAACAGATAAAAGAAAGAGAGAGGGGAGAAAAACAATATTACATGCAAAAAACTCAATAAATTGAAACACATGAAAAACAAAAACTACTAAAGTGATCTCTGCCAATCATGTGACAGCAAGGAAGAGAAAAGAGAACCAGTTGCATAAATGATGGAACAAGCTAATACAAGAATGCTCACATGGTTTGAGATAAAATTCAACACGTAAAGATCATAAATACGAGCAGTAAACTGCAAAGAGTAGTGACTTTCCAAATATGAGATCTTTCTCTCCTTGTTGAATAACTCATACTTTGAAATTTCTAAAGACACTTCAAGTTCAAGCTTTTTAGAAACATAGCTTGATGACATTCATGCACACTGATGTAAAATTCAATGGCTCTGACATCAATAGATAAATCTCTGAAGAGCTTGAACTTAAAGCATCTTTGGAACTATTTGAAGTATGAGTTGTTCGACAAAGAAAGAGATCTTGTATTTGTAGAGACACTACTCCTCGTCCCTTTTTCTTTTGTAATTCGAGACACAGCTATTCTTTTGACTGGTCTGAGTCTGTTTAGTGACGTGATGATCTAACTCAAGGATGTTGAGACATAATTGCGCCTTATCTCTGGGGAACACTTCAGCATTGTTTGTTCCTTTTAATCTCAAGATTCTCAAAGAAATCAATCTGGTAATGTCGCAACGTCCACTCAGATTTCTGCAGTTGGTGAAATCCAACTCTTTGAGCTGCTCAAGATGTTCTATGGCTTCAGGAAATCTTTGAAGGAAAGTACGAGCCATCTTTAGCACTTGAAGTTTATTGCAATTCTTGACACAAGGAGGCAAATCATCAATTGAGGTGTATGACAGGTCCATTTTCTGCATCTGACGAAGCTCTCCAAAGATATGTGGAAGCGTGTTTAGCTGTCTGCAATTGCTTAAAGCAAGCTTCCGAAGACTCTTTAATAATCCAATGGAATCAGTGACCTCGCGCAATGCTTTACATTCGCAAGCACTGAGAATTTCAAGTGCCGGCAGAGAGCGTTCCTCGAATTGTAGTTTTGCAATATTAGTTCCATCAACGAGAAGCTCTTTCAATGCTTTCATGGAAAGCAGCGCTTGCTGCAAATCTTTAACCCATTTGCAATGCTTCATGTTTAAGGAAACTAAATTCTCAAAATTAGAAATGGTTTCATTTGGCTTTAAATATAAACAACCTTCCAGGATCAAGCATTTTAAATGCCTTTAAGCAGGGAATTGCAGAGATGCATTGATCCAAGTACAATCTTTTAGGTTCAAGACTTTCAAACTCCGAGCCTTCTGCAAAAGGACATGATTCATATGCTTATTAGTACTTCAGCTATAAACTCTAAAGTTAAAGTGCAGGGCACATTTGTACATAAAAAATAAATAAAAAAAAGTGCAAAAGCGCAAATAAGCGTTACTCCATCAATTGTTCCCAGTCTTTCAAACTCAAGTGGACTGAGCTTGAACATAAGTTGAGAATTACCAGGTCTTCCATGTCGAATGCAAACAACTTAGATTTCTCTTGGCATCGCACCAATCAAGCCATTCTAGGTTAGGAAGAATATTCTCAGGATTTCCTTCAATATCAACTTTGTCCATCTCGAGAAACCTCAGATTCGATAGATGACGAAATGCTTCACCATCAATTCGTTTAAAAATTGGAGGCTACTTGAAGAGATATAACCTTGTAGATACCCTGCCAATTAGTTGAAAATATGGACGTGTGAAATTCAGATAAAGATATATGCAATGAAATGATGATAACTACAGGAAAACTTGACAAGAATACTGGAGAAATTTCAGTGTTTTCACCTTCTTCTCCCGCAATATTTTTTGGACATCTTTGTAATCCCACAGCCTGCTGCGCTTCCTAGGATTATCATGATTTTCCTCCTCGACAATTTCTCTTCCCAGCGATATTAGTTGGCCTTGCATCCAAAACTCCTTTTCTTCCTTGATTTTTAGAAAGGACTTTTTCTTAAGCCCTTCAACACCTCTACCTAGGCCACGTGCAGCCCACATGTAACAGGGCATTGTCTTTTCAACTCCCGTAAAGAAACATGCTATGTCAAGAATACTTGTTTTGCCTCATAGCTCAAAAGTTCATAGTTTGCCAACAACTTTTTTTTGACTTTGTCAATCAGCTTTGCCTTCAACTCACCCAAAGTCCGCTCCCATTCCTTTTCGCTCTCCCCATACAAAGACCTTCCCACAAAATCAATAGCAAATGGAAGATAATCGACAGCAGAAATGATTTCTCTTGACACTTTCTCGTGGTCCTTTAGGATATCATTCTTTCCAAAAGCACACTCACGGAAAAGTTCAAGAGCATGTTTTTCATCCATAAATTTAACCTCATGTTCATGCTTATAGAAAATGTCTTGTTCCTCACTTTTCCGAACCTTGTAAACATCTTCTTTCGTGGTTGTGAGGATGATTGTGCTTCCCAGACCAAACCAAGTTAGCTCCTTGGCCAATGGTTCAATTTGTTCGAAGTCATCCACATCATCTAGTACAACAAGAACTCTGTTTTTTTGGAATAGGTGTTTTATCATTATGGTACCTTCAGTGGAGGATTCCACTTCGGGACATGCTCCTCTCTTGAGGTCACGAATCAACTTCTTCTGCAGAGATACCACTCTTTTCTGTTTGAAGTTGTCCCGAATATTTTCAAGAAAACTACAACCTTCAAAGAGGTGACGGATTTTGCTGTATACCTCCTTTGCGAGAGTGGTTTTGCCAACCCCGGACTAGACCCGTTAAACAGGTGGGTTGGGTCGGGTTTGGGTCGGGTCATACATGATCCGACCCAAATCGACCCATTTAACCCGTTTATGACCTATTTATTGTAGTGCAAATTTTGACCCATACCCAACCCGACCCATACCCATACCCAACCCATACCCGACCCATTTAACGAAACCTAAAAAAGCTTATATATTTTTTAAAATGGTATTGCTAACATGATTTTATACAATATAAATTTAAAAAATAATTATTTAAAAAATCGAATTTTAATTATTTTTATTTTTTAAAAATTAATTTTTTAATTATTTTTATTTTTAAAAAAAATTAAATTTTTAATTATTTTTAATTATCTTTTTCTCTTTTCTCTTTTCTCTTTTCTTTTTTTCTTTTTCTTTTTCTTCTTCCCCTTCTTTGGCCGGCCGCCGGCCACGACGACGGCCGGCGCCGGCCACAGGCGAAGCCAGCTCGCTCGGCTCGCCGATCTTGGCGAGCTCGAGCTCGCCCGTCGCCGGATCTGGCGAGGTTGGAGCCTCGCCCGACGCCGGCGAGTTCGAGTCTCGCCCGATCGGCGAGGCTCGGGCCTCGCGGACGTCGGCGAGGCTTGAGCCTCACCGATCTGGCGAGCCCTCCGCCTCGCCGGATCCGGCGAGCTCAAGGCTCGCCCTCGCTAGATCCGGCGAGGCTCGAGCCTCGCCCGACGCCGGCGAGTTCGAGTCTCGCCAGATCGGCGAGGCTCGAGCCTTGCCAGGTGTCAGCGAGGCCTCCGCCTCGCCAGATCCGGCGAGCTCGAGCTCGCCCGACGACGGCGAGCTCAAGGCTCGCCGGCCGGTCGCCGGCCATCGCCGTGCCGGCGACCGGAGGAAGAAGAAAGAAAAAAAAAGAAAAAGAAAAAAAAAAAAAGAAAATAATTATAATTTCGATTTTTATGAAAAAAAATGGTAAAGTTAAAGAGAAGAGAGAGAGATAATGAGGTTTTGAGTTAAAAATGGGTTGATAAATGGGTCATAAATGGGTCAGAGAATTGACCCATTTAAAACCCATATATCTTAGTGTTTACCCATTAAAACTTATTATGGGTGCTTTATAAGATAAAGCTTGACCCATTAATGACCCATTTAACCATAAATGGGTCCATAAATGGGTTGCACAACCCATTTAACACGTCTACCCCGGACTGACCCCGCACTACAAGCACCCATCTCCCTGTCACTGTCAGCTTCCGTTCTTTGACAATTTGTCCATTCTGATAATCGAAACCAAGGTTTCGCATCATCTCTGGCACATCTCTCTCTATTCCAACTAAATTTTTAGCCAATCCTTGCTCATCCATCCTCAAGAGTTTCCAAAGTTTTGAAATGAAATCCTCCAGTTCTCGAAACCTACAAAATGAGAAACGAAGTTTGCCTTTTTTATTTTTTTAATTATAGAGATAAGGTTCGGGAGAGGTGACCAGCGGTAGGTTTTCCTCTTGACTTTTCAATAAGGTCCCAGATCGGTTATGGAATGGTTTGATCTCAGGGAAGATACAGAGGGCACCGGTGACATCAGTCAACCCAGAAAAAAAAATACGAGGAAGACTGCAGGGAGACGACGATACGATGTAAACACATGCATCGCGATTAAAAAGGCAAGAAAAAATTGGAATCTCCAGAAATTAAATTGGATCCCATAAAAAGCGTGGTGAGCATCTTAATATACAAGCCAATTCTCCTATCTTTTCGCAAGCTAAACAAGTTAAGCAAGATCAGTCGAGTCATCACACTTACCCGCTAAAGAGATCGTCGTAAAACCGTCCCTTCATACCACCAACAGCAGCCTCCAGAGCGCCTTCTTGAATTCCGGTCCCTTTATAACACTATTCTCTCCCAGAGAAGCCTCCAGAGCATCCTTTAGGGCAGCCTCCAGAGCAGCCTTCTTGAATTCCAGCCCCTTTTTATGAGCAATCTCATTCAGAGCAACCTCCCACTTTTTGATGATTGACTCGGTATATCTGTTTTTGCGCTTGTGCTAGGCGAAGGACTTTCCATATGTTCCCAGCTGGTGGCGAACATCACAGGGCTCGACGAAGAAGAAAATGGGATGAATTTCTTTATGTGACTCCACCATTTGGGTCACTTCCATCAGGCAAGCTGGGCTGGAAGCGAAGTCTTGGGAGAAGATAGGGACGCAGATGTCGGAGCGCTTGATGGCTTCCTTGATCTTGCTACCGATACATTCACCGTACTGGATCTCTTCGCGGTCTATGAATGCCACAATCCCCAGGCGTCTGAGCTTGTCGAAGAGGTACTCGACTAAGTTATGGCACGTTTCTGGTCCTCTGAAGCTGAGAAACACTCGATAGTTACAAACGGCCATTGGATCACGAACATCCATTTGCATACAGACTCTGGCTCGAATGGAGAAGAAGATGATCATACTTGATTGAAGTCGATGGAGTTTGCAAGTCCAAATCTGGAGCATTGACCTCATTACCCCTTTTAGGGCGCGTTTGGTTCCCGGAATAAATTCTGATAAGAAATTATTCTTTTTTATTATGTTCCTAGGAATAATTTCTAAGCAATTTAAGCCGTTTGATAATTGTTCAAAATTTCTGATTTTGGAATAAAATTGTGTTTAGTACCGTGCTCAAAATTTCTACTCAAAATCATTTTCTTTTAATTTTTTAATTATTTTATTACTTTTTTCTTTTTTTTTCTTTTCTCTCTCCTATTATTCTTCTTCAAGTGACCGGTCACCTATGTAGCACCGACACGGACACGCGACCCGCGACACAACACGACACGACACGCCGACACGTCATTTCTTAAAAATAGAGAATTTGGATACGTTCCGACACGTTATATATTAAATATATTTTTATATATAAATACATAAATAATAATAATATTAATTAATTAATTAATTAATTAATTTACACGAAAAATATTAAATAATATCATTCATTATTTTAATTTGTTACAATAATACACAAAACTTAGAGGAAAAAAACATTGTTTAAAGAAAAATACAAAAATGATATTTTTAAATTTATTTATTTATCATATATAGGATTTTTTTATTACATCTTTCATAGTAAAAGACTTTTTAAAAAATAAATCAATTCTAAAAAACAAAACTGAAAAAAAAAAAAAAAAAAAATGACCCCGTGCATCTATATTTATAGTAATTTTATTACTTCTTTTGTGTATATTTATATTTTGACCCCTCAAGTATTAGAAATTTTTAAAATTGACCCCGCGCGTGTTGGAATTGCGTGTCAAAATTCTGGACTCGCGTGTCGGAGCGTGTCGGAGAGAGTTGACCATGTGTCGGATTTTTCGACACTCGTTGACCGCGTGTCGAAGCGTGTCGGGACGTGTTGGAGCGTGTCGGACACGTGTCGGAGTGTTGGACACGATACGAAGGTTTCCGGAGAGTGTCCGTGCTACATAGCCGGTCACTGGTCGCCGGCCAGACGAGAGCCAGCGACCTCACCGGAGCGTCACTAGCCCTTGGCAAGGCCCGCTAGGGCACCGGCAAGGCTCACCCAGCCCCACTAAGGCTCAACCTCACCAGATCGTGAGACCCACCTGGCCACCGGCAGGGCTGGGCAAGCCTCGCCGGTGGTTGGGCTTGTCTCCGGCGAGCTCGCCAGACCGGTTGCCAGCGAGCGACAGCAATGGGCGGTGGACGGCAAACATGACAGTGGATGAAGAAGAAGAGAACATATAGGCTTGATTTTAGAATTGTTCCCAAGAACAAGAATCAATTTTTTTTTTTTTTATTCTTGATTATGTTTCAAATCTACTTCCAAGAACAAAAAAATAAAAATTTGTTTATGGGAATAAAATTTTTACCAACACGATTCTATTTCAAAACTACTCCGGAAAACAAAAGAATATAATATGGCACTGTTTGGTAGGTTACCAAACAGGCCCTTAGTCTTAATCAGGACAAAAGACTTGTCTACTTCTCTCTCTGCCTTTCTTTTTTATTTTATTCGTTTTGATGTTTTTGGCCGTTCTATCCTCCCAATTACCAGGTCAAGATCTTCCCAAGGGAAATCATTACACAAGGTACGGTTAGGAGATATATGTATCAAATAGAATTGCAATTATGGATTTATTATGAGTTTTACATGACAGTTCAATTACATAACAACAGTAAGTCAGACAACAAGCAGCCTGGTACCCCGCACAATTGGATTACCTACGCGACACTAATATCTTCTTATTTTGCATAGACTTTGCCTTTTTCTTCCTCCATGAACATATAGTCCAAACTTTGTAATCCTCCTATACATAAGGTCCTAAAATGTGTGAGCTGTTAAAAAATGGGAAATACATTTCAACGCCTGCTCTTGTCCACCTCTATTTTTTTCGTAATAGTTTTCGTAACCTAGATGCATGAACATAAAGATCCGATTACCCAAAGAACCAAGAACACCTTGCATGTTGAACCGATTAACTTCAGATCTTTGGCTTAAGTAGGTGTTCTTGATACAGAACAATTTACATATAATTAGTAAAATTTGAATAGTTGAATAGGGGCAATCTTCAGTTTCTAAGTTCAAAACTTGATATTGCAACCAAATACCTGGATTTTCTTTTATCAGGATTTCCTCTCTTTTTTGTGCTTTTATTGTACTTTTTCTCAAAATACACTGACAACTCACTTTCAACCCAGTTTTTGTTGTTAACGTTTGTTTATCAATTGTATTTGTTTTTTTTTTTTTTTGGATTGATAATTAAATTATGTTCGAGTTTATCTCGAAAATAACCCACAATTGATCGCAACATCCCAACCAAACAGTATTATACGTGGACACGCACAAAAAGAGGCATTCGAATAAGATAATTCATGTTAGGCTCATTCTAATTTAATACTTTCCAATTAGTATACGTACCTCCAAGCTAATAACAGAAGAAGGCATGAGACTGCAGCCTGAATAACGGGTTATCGGCTTTACCTGATCTATGAACTTTCAATGCCACTCTTTTGGATGATGCTACGTTTCATCCAAGTAAATAGGGCTCCAAATTTTGCCGAAAAAGTATTTTCAATGGCTAGTCAAAATAATAATTATCCAATCACCTTGACGAAGATGCCTTATACATAGCCAATCGATGTTAAAAGACGAAAAAACCCTCATTTAACAATGCAGGGATTAAAATCGAGTCCCCGTGCCACCAAGTTCAATTCTATGTCTATGACGTTGAAGATTTTTTAGGGAAGAATTACCAAAAAAGTCCTAAACCTATTGCAATTGTGCCAATTTAGTCCTAAACTTTTTTTTTAGCCAACTTAGTTCTAAACTTTTTACAATTGTGCCAATTCAGTCCATCCGGCCAAAATTGGCCGGCCGACGCCGATGTGGACACCGGTCGGCCGGCGCGCGTGGGACGCCGGCCGGCCGGCGAACAATTTTTAATAATTTTCTTTTTATTTTTTTCGATTTTTTTAATTTTTTTTTTCTTCCTATCTTGTTCTTCCTCCGGCCGGCGTTGGCCGGCCGGGGAGGCGAGGGCCGGTGAGGTCAGCCTCGCCGGCCACGGCGGCGAAGGCGAGCCTCGCCCGGCGACGGCGAGGCCGCCGTCGCCCGGCCAAGGCGAGGCTCGGCCTCACCCGGCCATGGCGAGGTCGAGCCTCGCCGGATCTCGGCAACGGCGGCCTCGCCGTCGCCGGGCGAGGCTCGCCTTCGCCGGTGGCCGGCGGGCGAGCCTCGCCCGGCGGTGGCAAGGCCGCCGTCACCCAGCCAAAACGAGGCTCACCCCGCCGGCCACCGGCGAAGGCGAGCCTCGCCCGGCCGACGGCGAGGCCACCATTGCTAGATCCGGCGAGGCCGAGCCTCGCCTTGGCTAGGCGACGATGGCCTCGCCATCGTTGGGCGAGGTTCGCCTTCGCCGGTGGCCGGCGGGGCGGGCCTCGCTAGTGGCCGGCGAGGCTGACCTCGCTGGCCCTCGCCTCTGGCCGGCCAGCCGGCGCCGGCCAGAGGAAGAAGAAGATAAGGAAAAAAAAAAGAAAAAAAATTTAAAAAAATTCGAAAAAAAAATTATTAAAAAATCGTTCGCCGGCCGACCGGCGTCCACGTCGCACGGCAAGCCAGCCAATTTTGGTTAGATGGACTGAATTGGCACAATTGTAAAAGGTTTAGGACTAAATTAGCCAAAAAAAAAAAGTTTAGGACTGAATTGGCACAATTGCAATATGTTTATACTTTTTTGGTAATTCTCCCGATTTTTTAGGATATGTCATCTCCTTGAGCGGAAGTACCCATGGCATTGCAATGAAAGGACATCCGTGATCCTCCGGGATTGCCAAATTACATTGTTCTTGGGCGATTTTCAAACCTTACATCGCTTTGTCATTCAATTGGCCTCAATTGAAAAATTCTGCTTCTCTTTTGAAAACCAGTTGAAGTTGAGATGGCCAAGAGTTTGTTTGGAGTAATAACGTGAAGTCTCATAATGGTAAATGATTTTGGGAAGTTTTGTTAGGAGTATATGGATTTGATTTGGAAGAAAAAACAATCCTACGAAAGTCCACCGGAAAGACAAATTAAGATTATGAGTTCGGGAAATAATTAACGTTCAAAGTCTTCCAGAAGAGGACAAATTAGGGTTAGTTAAGAAACAAACAACCATGGAGGTTGTTGGCCTCAATTGGAGCGAATTGACGGAGGTCACGACCTCCATGGACATGGATCTCTAGGGGTGTCAACGGTTCGGTTCGGTTCGGTTTTTCTGAAAAACGGAACCGAACCGAACCGTTAAAAAAAATCTTCCGAACGAACCGAAAGCCGAACCGAACCGAACCGAAATTTTGGTTCGGTTCGGTTCGGTTTTTGGTTTTTAACCTTTGATTTTCGATTTTGTTTTTTTTCTATTAAACTCATACTTCTCCACTTTTATTTCTCCACTTTTATTTGTTGGTTCGGTTCGGTTCGGTTAACCGATAAAAACCGAACCGAACCGAAAAATTTCGGTTTTTAATGAAAACCAAACCGAAAAAACCGAATTTTTCGGTTTGGTTTTCGGTTCGGTTACTGACACCCCTACTTGCCTCCGTCCCCCTCCACTAACCGACGACTCGATCTCGATCTTCTTTGACTCGACTCAATCTTCTTCCTTGCCTTAACTGTTGGCTCTTCAACTCAGTCTTCTTCGAAGGAAGATGAACAGATCGGGCTCGCCAGGTTGGCCAAACCTCCACTGAGGTCGAATGGTGTTGAATTTTACACGAGCTCGACTCCGTAAGGGTGATCCTCGCCCAACGCTCCTTGGGCATTGCTGGTGGCCAGCCATCGCCTAAGACCAACCATTTGGGAAAAGGAAAGGAAAAAAAAAAAAAAAAAAAAAAAAAAAAAGGAAAGAAAAAAAAAAGAGAAAAAAAAAGGATGAAAATGCTCTTGACCAGCCGAAAAGATCAAATTTAGGCCCTTATTTGAAATGAAGTTTACTTTAAATAATGGCCACTTTAGTACCTTATTTAAAATAAGATCCAATTTAGATAATTATTTAAGAAATAAGAGCACTTCAAAGTTCAAACCCTTATTAAAAATTTCCCCAATTAGTTATAAAAAAGTTAAGATGGACAAAAATAAAACACTCAAATTCCATTCTAGATATAAGTTCTATATTCTTGTCAATTAAAGCTTCAATTGATTTCATTCGAGTAATATGATTTAGTCCATTGGAAAAATTACATTGAAAAAATAAATTCACTTTGACAAATGGAATAAGTTTTGTTAACATAGAACACGATCCATTATTTTTTTTTCCTTTTAATTATGCAGAATGTCAAACAAAATAAATTATGCCTATTATTTTGATATTACAAAAATAGATATTTGTCCCAAACATGCAATAAAAGTTTGAAGAAAAAACAAAGTTTACACTTTGCAATTCAGTTAGAAAAACGTCATTTTATATTTGTCTTATTTTTATTTTTACTTTTTCAAATATAGAATTCATTATTATACATGAAAGATCATTTCTTTTTATTTATATTTTATGTTCTCAGGAAACTCAACATTATGACGTTTATTCATACCACATTAATCTTAGACCTTCATAAAGTATGATATTTTTTTCACAAAATTATTAAACAAGTTATATAATCTCATCCTTTTCTCTTACATGACACCTCATATCAATGGATTACTAATGATACACAAATTTGCAAAATGGAAATGCCCGCGCCTAATATCAAATAAAGCCGCCGTTTGCTCAATTCCTTCTCGCTTTAGTTAGTCTTTCATTATTAATTTACTACATCAATTAAAAAAGTCTTGAGAAAGACTTGCTAGAGAGACCGCAGGCACCCTAAGGGGTTAAAACAGAAGAAAAAATCACCGACCAGGCAGTGTCAAAATGTGACCGCCGTCTTTTGAAAGGAAGTATCAGCGAGTGTCAAACAGCACGCAGCAATTTTGGGCCTTAAACGAGCATGCAAAATATCAGAGGAAGCTAAGATACATTGAAAGGAAATATCAGCAGATACATTAACAATTATCCGGATAACTTACAGAGCATAGCCAAAGCTAAGTAGAACAAAGACCGGTTTCAATAACCTTGTCATCCAAGTTATACAGTGATGAAACAATGCTTCTTCATCAACAGGTCAGACACCTTTTCCTTCAATTTTGGACTCAAATGCACGACGATCAAACTAGGGGGAAGTGCTGGCAACTCATGAAGCTTGTCGCAGGAACGTACATCAAGAGTCTCCAGCTTCGAAACATGCTTGATTTCAGGAGGTAGGCTGGAAATAGCAGAATTTCGCAACCTCAAGATTCTCAGATTTTCTAGCTTCCCAATATCTCTAGGAATGTCCCATTCTATATTCCTACACATGGAGGTATCTATTTCTTCAAGGCTATGTAAATGCCAAATAAAACTAGGAAATTTTCTTATGAAGCAATAGTGCATCTTTAACACTCTCAACCTCTGCAGATTACCAAAGGAACCCGGCAATTCAGAAATGCATGTTCCTGAAATATCCAGCTCCTCTAAAGGGCTTCCCAATTGGCCAATGGACTCTGGCAGTTTTCGTATCCTATGACAATTCCTCAATGACAAGTGTCGAAGTTTCGCGCCAACTCCACTGGGGAGTTCGGTAATATTTGAATTATTTGCTGAGAGTATTGAAAGTGATGTCAGGTGTTCAACTTCTTCTGAATCACTTCGCAAAGAAATATCACGCACAGAAGTCTCATCAATGAGGAGCTCTTTCAAAGCTTTCAAAGCACCCAGTTCGGCAGGCAACCTATTGAGTTCAGTGCAGGACTTCAAATTTAGGCAAAGCAATTTTTCGAGACCCCCAATCGAAGGATCTAAATGGACCAACCGAGAGCATTGCTCTAGAATCAGTATCTCCAAGTTTGGAAAGCTAGAAAATTCAGGACTTATCAATAAATCAGTGCAACTAGTGAGGTTTAAGACTTTCAACTGCTCCATCTGTAAAACAGGAGAGAAAAAATCATAAGGTCAATTGCCAGATAATTAACACAATAAATACATTAGAGCAGTAAACAGGAAACCACCTTGATTTTCCTCCAACCTCCCCAGTCTTTAGTGACTTTGCTCCATGAAAGATCAAGAATGACCAGTTCAGTCAGATTAAGTTCTGTTGCTTCGAAATCCCTTGGGCACCCTCGCCAACGAAGCCACCTTAACTTTGGAAATACATCTGCAAAATTTCCAGTCATACTTGCATGATCCAATTCCAAGAACCTTATGTTTGGCAAAGTTTCCGTACATGTATCGGGGCAAAGGGATTCCGCCACTTCTATTCCCTACATTTGCCAAGAGAAACAAAACAATCTTAAGTCATAAAGACGATGGGACAATTTTGCTAAGGACTAGGGTGCTATTTTTTCCGTGCATGCAAAGACAACCCACCCATGGTAAAATAAGTAAAAAGCTGGATAACAAATTTAAACTTATACATCAAGGCTTCCATTTAATGGAAGAAAGCAAACCATTGAACCAAAAACCCTTACCTCTTCTTTGTTGATTACTTTCAGGTCTGGATCATTGATGTATAGTCTTCTGCGCTTTACACGATATATAGGTTCTTCTTGATCTACAGCTTTGCAATGGTGCTTCAACAGTTTATGCATCCACAGCTTGTTGTCTTCTCCAATTTTTGCTAGGGGCATCAGAACTTGGTAAGAAGGCGAAAGATAATTTGGCTATCCACACCATTGGCAAACCATGCTATGTCCCGAAATATTTGTTTCTGCTTTTCATCTAATGCTTCATAACAGATTTTCAAAATCTCCCTACTATCCTTCAAAATCTCTCGAGAGTGTAGTTTTATCATGTCCTCCATCTTCCTCCAATCGTCAATTGTTTTTCCATGTAGAAGTGAACCGATAACTTCAATAAAAAATGGAACCTGCCCCGTGGCTTTGACAATGCGCAAGCTGGATACCGCCATTATTTTGCAGTTTATCACCAATCTCTGCGAGAAAGCTACAACTATCGAAACACCAGGAGATTCGGTTGTATACAGCCTTCGCAATAGTTGTCTTGCCAATTCCGTTAGTTCCATGGATTCCAACCATGCGTGGTTTACCCCCATCATCTTCTATTGCCAATAGTTTAATTACCTCCTTCACTCGATCATCAATACCAGTTACCTGTTCAATTGGGGCAAATAAGGTCTGCAACGACTCCAAAGGGAAACTAGGAGGTTTCAACTCCGAGGGACGTAGAAGTGGTGGAATCCAATCCAAATTAGGACACCTCTTTATCATTAATGTAGACAGATTAGGAAGCGATAAGAGAGTATCAATATCACTTTCTGTGTACTCCACTGTAGGTAGCTCACCAATCTCCAAATGCTTGAGGCTAGTGAGCTCACCAAGTGATGGGAGACTTTTGCATGCTGCACAATCAAACAATTGTAGCCGAACTAATTTGGGCATGCAGGACATCCAGCTTAGAAACCTTGTGCCCCCATAGCCTCTTATTTCTAAGCTTCAAAGATTTAAGCTTGGCTGCAGGTCTTTAAGTAGAACTTCATCACTTTCTTTTCTGGCAAACACTAACACCAGTGAAACTAAGGAATCCTTCTCCTTCAAGTTCGCAGCATTTGATTCTGCTACTGCATCTGCTATTTCTCCCTTAACTTCTATTCTTAGGCTTCCTCTCAAATTGCTTAACCTATTCAACTCCCCCAGTCCACTGCAATTCTTTGAACAAGAATCATCCCCGGGCAGAAGGAAATCTGTTAGAGTGTGCAAAAGAGTCAACTGGCCCAACCCTTGTGGCATATGAGATAGGGCACTACAATCTCTTATCTCAAGTTGCCTTAGGTTGACCAAATTTCTAAAATCTTTAGGCAATTCTACTAGCTTGTTACACTTATTGAGTTTAAGTACTTGCAAGGTTTGCAATCTTGTCATAAAATCAGGAAGCCTCATGATTCCTTCATTTTCAGAGAGATCTAGAAATGCCAGGTGCTTCAACTCACAAATGGAACTTGGCAACTTCTCGATGCCACTATCATGCCAATCCAAGACACACAAGAACTTGAAAGTAGAAAGGAATTTGCAAAGAGTTTGTTCACCCATTTGAGTTCCACGCCTCCCGCTTTTTGTCTGATCCATTTTGATGAATGTCCTGAGACCTTTCGCTTTGACTAGATTAGTTGGAAGTTTCTGTGATAAATCTGAAGTTGAATCCCACGATAGATGGCGAGTTCCTTCATTAATTGACCACAGTAACTGATGAGTTTCTTGACAATACTCGCCTATAGCAAGCTTGCACGCTAGGTGATATACAAAATGGTGCATCTTACAAGACGTCACATTTCCAAGTTCATCTTTAGTGCAGTCTTGAAAGAAATTCCTCCAAAGTAGATCCATGAAATACTCATGAGCAATATCTTCCATATCCTGATCGATGTTGTCTATGGGCTGGACAAATCCTTCTGCTAACCAGAGACTCGTCAACATTTGCTTATCAATCACCCAGTCTTCAGGAAACAATGAACAGAAGGCAAAGCACTGTTTTAGATGGCATGGGAGATAAATATAACAAGACCCAAGCATTGAACTTAAGTCACCTAAGCCTGCAGAAACTTCTGAGATCTCGTTCTGAAAATTAGACCACTCAGCTTCAGTTTTCTTGAAGAATAATAGACGTCCGATCATTCGTATTGCCAAAGGGATTCCATCACACATTTTGACTATCTGCCTCCCGATTTCTACCTTACTTGGATTTCTAGTCTCTTCTTCTTCCTGGCAAGCCATTTTCATCAATAAATCAACAGATGACTCTGCTCGAAGGGCCTCGAGACAATAAGATGGGGATGTACTAAAAAATTCCGCAACTTCCTGAAAGGAAGTAGTTATTAGAATCTTGCTTCCTTGGGCACCTCCCATCAATAAACTTTTCAAACTCCGCCATCGTTCAGGATCCACAGGCTGCATATCGTCAATAACTAGGAGATATCTTCGTAATTGCTCCTCGTCATCTGCTCTCTCTGTTGTCTCTCTTCCTCTGATTTTCCGCACTTCCCTTTCGATACTATGGAAGCCGCTGAAACCCTCACAGACCCATATCCTTAAATCAAAATGCTTCTTGACCATGTCATCTTCGTACACACATCGAGCGAGAGCAGTCTTTCCAATCCCACTCTGACCCCGTATTATAAAGAAAAAAATTTGTTCATCCGTGTCAGAGTCTAACAAGAAGTTCATAATTGCGCTTTTATCATCCTCTCTCCCTATAATCTCCTCATCGTACACAAAGGAGTCCAACCGCTCTCTTCTCTCCACACGCACATCCTCCGCGCACTCTCGCAAGCCCAAATCCCTCCCTTCGGCAGCGACAGCTTCTATTCTCTCCCTGATTTTCTTCGCACGGGCGCTCATCTCCAGCCTTAAATCAGGTTTTTCAGAAGGCGAAGAGGAGGAGGGAATTACCCGGTTCAACTTCTCATCTTTGCTCGGCGATTCTCGTAATTGCATAACTTCCACGTTCCATTCTTCGAGTAAGTCCTCCGCATCATAGAAAGCATCTTTGACATCCCACAGCCATGGTCCGATTCTCCAGTGTCCTCTGAATCTCAGCTTTTCCGCATTGGGCACTATACTTTGGAGAAAGGAAACGGTTTTCTTGAACTCGGAAAATTCGCCGCCAGCGCCCCATAATTTTGCACCTTCTGGGAAATCATCCAGAAGTTTAGCTACTCTCAAGATGAGTGCTTCCGCCATGGCTCTTCGGGGGTGAAGTGCACTAGATCTCGGTGAGGCTCGACCTTGCCTAAGGTCGGTGATCGGCAGAGGAGGGAGAAGGAAAAGGTGACGGGCCAAGAAAGGAAAAGTAAGGAAGAAAAAGAAAGAAAATAAAAGAAAAGGAAATAATTTAATATTAAAAAAAATTCGAGATAAGTATTTCTGGATTCACTTTCCTAAAATTATGCATGAATATTTTCTTTAATAGGAAAGTGTTTTCAGCTGATTTGGTAATTTTCCGCCAATCAAACGGTCGAAAGTCTAAAAAAATCAATACTTGGAAACACTTCCCCTTAAACAAATACACAAATTAATTGTATTACTAAAACGGCTCGGTTCTGCCCTACCATCGTCCAAAAGAATGGTATCTTATCCAAACTCTCCGGCTCCAAAAATCACTCCACATGTCATTATTCAAGTGGATTGCCATATAAATTATCACGAACGCAAGTTAATAAAACATAGACTTGTCTAGGTCAAGTTTGGGTCGGATCATGAATGATCTGATCTAAATTGACTCATTAACCTATTTATGACCTATTTATCACTAATGTAAACTTATTGACCCATATTTGACTCGACAACCTGACCCAATCCATATTGTTATATTGTTAAAACACTCTCATATAATTACAAAATTATGGATTTATAATATAATTTTTTTTAAAATATTAAGGCTTTCATTTATTTCACAAAAGATGTGGTATTTTTAAAAATAATAATATTTTACAGTGTTCGGTTGAAACTTGAAAATAAATTAAAAAATATTGTTTGCTTCATATGGGAAATCCAATTTGATTTTTTGTGCACTCCTTTTAAGTATTTTTATTTTAACTTCTTTTTCCAAAAAAAAGAATTTTTAATTCTTTTTTCTTTTTCTCTTCTTCAACCGGTCGCCGGCCATGAGCATCATGGCCGATGACGGCAAGCTCTAGCCTCGCCACAGGTCGACAAGGCTTGAGCTTGCCTAATTTCAGCAAGTCGAACCTCGTCGAATCTAGCGAGGTCTAGCTCGCCTCGATGTCAGTGAGCTCGAGTCTCGCTAGATTGGTGAGGCTTGAGCCTCGGCCTCACTTGCCTTAGGTGAGGCTCGACCTTGCCAAATCTAGCAAGGTTGAGCTTGCCTTGACACTTTGGTGAGCTTAAGTCTCGCTAGATCGGCAAGGCACGAGCCTTGGCCTCGCCCGGCCAAGCTTGCTTCAACTTTGGCAAGCTCGAGTCTCACTAGATCAATGAGGCCGGCGTGCTCAACTCCCTAGATTTGGCGAGCTCGAGCTGGCTAGTGTAATTGGGCAACAATTGCGAACCTCACCCTACCGACGAGGGCCCCTGCAGTCCTCTTCGGCATCCGACGAGGGTTAGCTATCGGACTTCATTGGGAAAGAAGAAAAAAAAAGAAAGAAAAAAAAAGAAAAGAAAATAATATTATAAAATCGAAAATTAAAATAAATAAAAATGATAAAAAATATTTAAAGAGAATATATATCCTTAATGGATTGACATAACTAATAATCTTTATAAGTTAAATGGGTTTTAAATGGGTTTAAAGACGACCCATTTACAATCAATTTATCATTACATTTCCAAACAACCCAAACCCATTAATAACTCATTTTATTAAAAGTTAACTAACTCATATACGACTCATCTTATTAAATATGGGTTCTATTAAATATGAGTTCAAATTGAGTTCAAACCCATTTTGACACCTCTAATAAAAAGTAACATTATAATCATCCACAACATAAACAAAAGAGCACATGCTATTGTCACAACCCAAGGAAGGGATGCGACCCAAAAGGTTTTGTACGACATGAACGAGCAACCCTTGACTATCCCTCAAATCCTAAAGTTTTCTCGAGTATTTTAGAATACTCGAGAACACTCTTTTAATAAATGCAGGTAGAAGATGTGATCTCTACCGTGGGATTGAGGAGAGATTTATGACTACATTTGAGCTTGTACTTATATATAGGGACTCCCCCCTCATTTATATCCATCTCACAAGTGAAATACAATTCTAGATCTTCTCTCTAGAGTTTTTCTCTTTACCATTCTTGTGAGTGTGAGCAAGTAAGGCTGACTTTGGAAGAAATTCCTAAGGTGAATCAGCTTCCCAACGTCTCTATAAATCCCCTTATATTTATGATAATAGATTCTATTTGAATGCAAACAACTTATATTTATCATGGCATCCATGCCAATCAAGCCATACTAGGTTTGGAAGAAGATTCTTAGGATTTCCATCAATATCAACATTGTCCAATTTAAGAAACCTCAAATTCGATAGATGATGAAATACTTCACCATCAACTTGAATAAAATCACGGGTTACACGAACAACTTTAACCTTGCTGGCACCCTGCCAATGCGTTGACGAAATGCAAGCATGAAATTCGAACAAAGAATTATGCAATGAAACAGTAAAATGATAAGACGAAAAATTGACAAGAATACCGGAGAAATCTCAGCGTGATTTTACCTTCTTTTTGCACAATGTTGTTTGGACATCTTCGTAATTCCACACCCTGCTCTGCTGCCGGGGTCTTCATCTTCCTTTTGACAATTTCTCTTCCTAGAAATTTTAGTTGGCCGTGCACCAAAAACTCTTTCTTTTCTCCAGTTTTTAGAAAGGACATGTTCTGGCCAAGTTTACGAGCAGCCCACATGTAAAAGGGCATTGTCTTTTCAATCCCCGTAAAAAAACACGCTACATGAAGGAAAATTTCTCTTGCCTTTTTGCCCAAAAGTTTATAGCATGCCTCCAACATTCGTTCCACTTTCTCTTGCAGCTTTCCTTTTAAGTTATCCAAAGCCTGTCTCCATATATTTTCGTTCTTCCCATTCAAATATCTTCCCACAATATCAATAGCAAAAGGAAGATTTCCGACAGCAGAAATGATTTCCCTTGACGTTTTATCATTGTTCTTTAGGGGATGATTCGGTCCAAAAGCACACTTACGGAAAAGTTCGAGAGCATGATTTTCATTCATCGGTAAAATCTCATGGTCATGCTCATATGAAATGACTTGGTCCTCACTTCTTTTAATCTGGTAAACATCTTTTCTTCTGGTTGTGAGGATGATCCTGCTTCTCGGACCAAACCAAGTTAGCTCAGCGAATGGATTACATCCTTCACTTGATCATCAATACCAATTATATGTTCAGTAGTGGCAACTAAAGTCTGCAAGGGCTCCGCAGGCAAACTAGGAGGTCCCAACTCCTTGAGTTGTACAAGTTGTGGAATCCGTTCCAAATTAGGACACTCCCATATGCTTAATGTAGACAGATTAGGAAGTGATGAGAGGGTATGAATATCATTTTCTGTGTACTCTGCTATGGGTAGCTGACCAATTTCCAAATGCTTGAGGCTAGTGAGCTCACCAAGTGATGGGAGACTTTTGCATCGTGCACAATCAAACAACCGTAGCTGAACTAACTTAGGCATGCGAGACATCCAGCTCGGAAACATTGCGCCCCCATAGCCTCTTGGTTCTAAGCTTCGAAGATTTAAGCTTGGCTGCAGCTCTTTGAGTAGAACTTCATCACGTTCTTTTCCGACAAATACTAATACTAGTGAAACTAAGGAATTCTTCTCCTTCAAGTTCGCGCCATTCGATTCTGCTACTGCATCTTTTATTTTTCCCTTAACTTCAATTCTGAGGCTTCCTCTCAAATTGTTTAACCTGTTCAACTCCCGTAGCCCACCGTAACCCTCTCGGCAGGAATCATTCCCAGGCAAAATGAAATCTGTTAGAATGTGCAAAAGAGTCAACTCACCCATCCCTTGTGGCATATATGATAGGGCATTACAGTTGCTAATCTCCAGGTGCCTGAGGTTGACCAATTTTCTTATATCCCTAGGCAATTCTATTAGCTTGTAACACATTGAGTTTAAGTACTTGCAAGGTTTTCATTTTTGTCACAGAATCAGAAAGCCTTATGATTCCTTCATTTTCAGAGAAATCTAGAAATCTCAGGTGCTTCAACTCACAAATGGAACTTGGCAACTTCTCTATACCGCTGTCATGCAAATCCAAGGCACGTAAGAACTTGAAACTAGAAATAAATTTGCGAAGAGTTTCTTCACCCATTTGAGTTTCACACCTCGAGCTTTTTCTTTGACTAGTTTTGATGAGTGTCCTCAGATAATATGCTCCGTGTATATATGGATCTCCCTCTGATAAATGTAAAGTTGAATACCACGACAAATGACAAGTTCTTTCTTCAAGGTGTGACTGCAAATGATAAATTCTTCCATACTCAGTTCCAGCAACATGGTGTGCTAGGTCATTTACTAAATGATGCATCCTACAAGACGTCACATTTCCAAGTTCATCTTTAACACAGTCTTGAAAGAAATTCCTCCCAAGTAGATCCATGAAATAGTCATGAGCAATATCTTCCATGTCCCAATCTCCATTGTCTATGGACAGGATAAATCCTTCTGCCATCCAGAGACTTGGTCAACATTTGTTTATCAATCGCCCAGTCTTTGGGAAACAATGAACAGAAGGCAAAGCACTGTTTTAGATGGCATGGGAGATGATTATAACTGAGCTGAAGTAAATCTGCAGAAAGTTCTGAGATCTCGTCCTCAAAATGTAACCACTCAGCTTGAGTTTTCTTGAAGAATAATAGACTTCCAATCATTCGTATTGCCAAAGGGATTCCATCACACATTTTGACTATCCACCTACCGATATCTACCTTAATTGGATTTCTAGTCTCTTCTTCTTCCTGACAAGCCATTTTCATAAATAAATCAAAAGACGACTCTATTGGAAGGGCCTCGAGACAATAAAATGGGGTTGTACTCGGACAGTCTGCAGCTGAAAAACTTTGTGTAGTTATCAGAATCTTGCTTCCTTGGGCACCTCCCATCAATAAACTTCTCAAGCTCCCCCATTGTTCAGGAGCCAAATACCACAGATCTTCAATAACAAGGAGATATTTTCGCAGTTGCTCCATGTCATCTACTCTCTCTGTTGTCTCTCTTCCTCTGATTTTTCGTAATTCGCTTTCGAGATAACGGAAGTCTTTGTAACCCACACAGATCCATATCCTTATATCGAAAAGATTCTTGACCATGTCATCTTCGTATTCCAATCCCACTCTGACCCCCTATTATAAAGAAAGAAATTTGTTCATCAGTGTCAGAGTCTAACAAGAAGTTCATAATTGCGCTTTTATCATCCTCTCTCCCTATAATATCATCATCGTACACAAAGGAGTCCAACCGCTCTCTTCTCTCTACACGCACATCCTCCGCGCACTCTCGCAAGCCCAAATCCCTCCCTTAGGCAGCGATGGCTTCTATTCTTCCCCTGATTTTCTTCGCACGGGCGCTCATCTCCAGCCTTAAATCAGGTTTTTCAGAAGGCGAAGAGGAGGAGGGAATTACCTGGTTCAACTTCTCATCTTTGCTCGGCGATTCTCGTAATTGCATAACTTCCAGGTTCCATTCTTCGAGTAAGTCCTCCGCATCACAGAAAGCATCTTTGACATCCCACAGCCATCGGTCGATTTCCCAGGGTCCTCTGAATCTCCGCTTTTCCGCATCGGGCACTCTACTTTGGCGAAAGGAAAAGGTTTTCTTCAGCTCGGACAAATCGCCTCCACCGCCCCATAATTGTCCACCCTCTGGGAAATCATCCACAAGTTTAGCTACTCTCAATATGAGTGCTTCCGCCATGGCTCTTCGGGGGTGAAGGGGATCCTGCGCCTCCTCTTTTTTCCTTTGGGGAGGATGCTCTGCTGATGCTGAGTCGCGACCTGAAGGGGATCACAATCGTCATCCGCGCTGCAGAGGTGAAGTGGCGGCATCGTTTTCTTCTTTTGCTCCGATGAGCAAGCTTTACAATCGCAAGCACTAAGAATTTGTGGCGTAAAGGCGTTTCTGGTGACTATTTTAAAAATCTGTGGCGTTCGGCTTGTTTGCAGAGCAATGTTTTGCTCAGAAGTTGCTACATCAGGTGACTGATCTTTCCCGTGCTACTTCATGCTAAGAACCGCGCGTGTTGACTGTCCACTAATATATGGACCGCGCGTGTTGACTGTCCACTAATATATGGACAATGCGGATGAAAAGATGATAAGAAGTGTAACGACTTAGTCCAATGAGGGTGGAGAGTTATCGTCAAGGTCAAAGGGCCTAGATAACAAACGACTCTTGGTAGGCTTTTAGTATTGTTAGGGGGTAGGAATGAAACGAATTATGTACTGAGAGGGAGAGTGATTATGAGATATATATGTGAGGGGAGAGCTATTTTAAGATATATACATGTGAAAATTGGAATTAAGTTCATGGATGTGTCTTTTAATGCAATGGTATGCTTTGTTTGGGCACTCTAAAATTAAGTGAGCCTACGTAGGAGTATTATTAGGATGGATGATTTCTTAAGAAAGTGTTCTAAAATTGTGAACTTTGACATGAGACGGGCCAAAGCGGATAAGTTAATGTAGAACAAGGCTCTTTGGTCAATGAACCCAAGTTTGATTTTGAAATTGGGATATGTTGCTTCAAGGTTATTTCAATCTTCTATGACCATATATGAGAAATATTGCGTACTCTTACGTTGAGGGCTTTTCTATTATTTTAAAGAATAGTATGTACCACTCGAGGGACGAAAATGGCTACAGACAGCAAAAATTTAAGCTGATTTTAAAATGTCACACGTTGTATACACTTGGCATCATTGTTCAATTAAACTTCACACGTCCCAAAAATTACTAATTTCAAGAGTCAATTAAGTATTGGTCAATCAAATCAAATTGCTGCTGTGTATCATCGTATGGATGAAAGATGTTAGCGGTCCTTTTTGTCCCTCGAAAAAGAAAATGTACATCTTTTTTGGGACATTCGAAAAGTGACGCCTTTACTGTCCTCAACTTGCTTTTTTCCGGACATTTTCTAAGACTTCTTCTAAGGGAGCCATTGTAATTGGGATTTGGCCAACTTTCTGTAGCATTAGGCAATAGACAGAGAGTTTCTTCTCTATAGTTGGTGGATGTACTGGGTTGGAACCGCTTGACTACAAACCCGACCTTTCCGTTTACTTTCTTCACTAAGAGAATGTGTTTTCCTAAGGAGTAAGGGCTTTTGTCGATAATGTTAATTGTTTTTTGTTGATTGTGCTAAAAACACCGGAACAACATAAAATAGTAGGGGTAAGTAGTTCTAGATTCCGTATAGGTTCTATTTGGAACCTGGAACTTACTTTATCACAAGTTCTAAGGTCAGTTATAGCTTCTACCCAGATCACCTGTATTATTAATTGGATGATTATAGTGAATTATCACATTTAATGACCATTAGTTGTTGTCATAATTCATTGACCACAATTTATAACTATAAGAATACTAACAAAGAAAAAGTCTCAATCATAAAATGTACACTCAAAATAGTGGTGCAAATTATACACTTATCATCATAAATCATGGAATACCACAAGATTGCACGAAGGCATAGATAAAGAAAAAATACAAAACTTGTTTCAAGTTTAGGTTCTAGATTTTATCTACTTAGAATTTGAAAAACACCCGTCAAAATAGGTGCCATAATTTTTGGAATCTAGAACTTATCATGCATCCATTGAAACCTAGGATCAAACAATGCTCCCACCTGTCCGGTTCTTTGGTTCTAAATTCTATTATGAAACCATACTCACCTCAATAAAATAGGCCTTGTCCACCTACTATCCCCGCTAAATGAAACAAAACTCTTTCTCTGTCCCACAACCTATTCTCTTTTGCTGAAAACTCTATGAACTTGGTCTTTGAAGGAAAAATAATAGGGTGCTTAACGTTAGCCTGAGCGACATATTTGTTCGAAAAACATCTAGCAAACATAGATATGCTATTAGCTTGCCTAATTGTAATGACTTGGCTCGATGAGGGTGGGGAGTGGTCACTGGGGCAGAGGGCCTGCGTAAGGAGCAACTCTTGTCAAGCTTCTAAGATGTAGAAGGGGGTAGGAATAAATCGAACTGTGCACCGAACAAGGGGAGTGCGATTCTAAAATATATATGTGAAAACTAAAATTAATTCAAGGAGGCTTTTTTTTATGTAACAATAACCTTCGCTTTGGAACTCCAAAGTTAAACAAGCCTACACTAGAGCACTACCAAGATTGGTAACCCCTTGGGAAAGTGTCTGCATGTACGCTAAATGACAAAATTGTAAGACTTGGTGTGAGACGAGTCAAAGCGGATAATATTTCGAGTGAGTTAATCTAGGTATGTCACACTAATTATGCAATGATTTGTCAAGGCCAGCTTTACGCTGTGGCATTCTGGAACGAAATCCATCTTGAAGTATGGAACTCGATCGCTTCATGACTCGGTTAACCAGATGGCTCATTACTGTGTCTACTTTGTATGGATTTGATGCTTTCTCATTTGGTTTTCGTCACCAAGCGTCCATGGTATGGTCTATGACGATTGATTACATCGTATTTTCAGTATGCATTCTAACGATTGAGACTACCTCTGCAGCCCTAAACTTTCCGATTCAGATTAAGCAAGGAGCTAAGTCCCGTGTGCTCAATGAATTAATTAGGACGTAGGCGCGATGACAGTCCTAATGCGATGCAATTTTGATTGTTCCAGTCGCATCTAATGAATTCTTGTCGATGGTTGATCTAGTATCACTACATAGGAGTAGCGAATCGGAGAGAGAGAGGAAGAGGATGGAGCATGAAGCTATCAGTGAGAAGAAGCTTGAGAAATCGAGACCCTGGAAGAGTGTGCCGAAGCAAATGGGTGCCCGCCACGAACAATCTATTTGTACATTTTCATCGGTGCTTCTTGAAAGATTTCTGAGGATCAGGTGCAAAGGCAAGCCTTGGACTTCGAATGAACAGAATCATCATCAAATGAACAGAATCAAGAACCTAAAGGATCGAAACCCTTCTTCTCTTAGACTTTTCCTTTTTCTTTTTTTTTTTTTTTTTTGGGGGGGAGGGGGACTTCTGATTTTGGCCATCATCCAGTTCCAAGCAACTACCTTTTTCCCTCTCGGATTGATACAGGTTACAGTTCGACATGGGCTTGCAAATGACTAGCATGTAGGCTGACAACCACTCCACTCTTTGAAGTCATTGGAACCAATTTATTTTGGATTCTGATGGACGACCAACAATCCCCAGAACTTAACCAGCTAGCTTGTGAATTTGAGACTCCAATAGCGATCCTAGTAGTGAGAAAAATCTAAGCCACCTAAGGCCTTCACTTCACATTCTGCGACATTTTCAGCAATGTAATAAGGCCCTGCTGCCACTTCATATGCTTCATCCCGCATTGTTCATGTACAATGTCAATCCTATGTATTTATGTAATACTGATGCCCCCAAAAAATATCTGTCCGCCGCTAGGTGTGTTTTTATTTTCCAACCGGAGCTAGAAGCTCCATTCCTATACCAAGAGGAGCACCTGGACCGTTCATCTGTGGAGGTCAGGACCTCATTGAATGTTCAACCACTACATGCATTAGGGACGATTTTCCTATAATATGTAGGGTCATGAGTGAAATCAGGAATTTGTAATCAAAGTGAATCACAAGACAATACAACCTTCTACGCAAAAATTACCCAATCCTCGCATATGATTGTCGACAGACCAACTATAGTGAATACCGCTACAAGTACTAGAAATTTATCACATAACAGAGCTAGCGAAGGGACCCTTATAACTATGAGAAGACAACATAATATAAAGCAGCCATGTGTCACGGCCCGAAAGAAAGCCCATCGAAGAGGGTTCTAAGGGACGGCCGTGACACATCCATGGATCAAACAACCCTCAACTTGTATCCTCAAGTCTAGGGTTTTCTTGAGTTTTCTAGAATACTCCTAGGGGCGGGCAATACAGTAATTGTATTCGTATGTAATAAATGTGGGTAATTGATAGTTGGGGAGATATGATCTCCACCGTTAGATCAAGGAGAGATATACGGATACGATTTGCCTTGTATTAGTATATATAGGGGTCTCCTCCCCCTCATTGTATTCATCTCATTCACAAGTAAATACAATCCAAAGCTTAGGTTGACTTGGGAGAAATTCCTAAGTCCGCACGGGTAAGGGAATGCTAGATCGATTATGAGTTGAGTGTGAGAAAGGCTGATTTGAGAGAAATTCCTAAGTTCGCATGGGCAAGGGAACGCTAGATCAATTGGCCCGTGACAAAGGCCGCACGGGTAAGGGAATGCTAGATTGATTGTGAGTTGAGTGTGAGAAAGGCTGAGAAAGGCTAATTTGGGAGAAATTCCTAAGGCCGCACGGGCAAGGGAATGCTAGATCGATCGGTCCATGACACATGTCTAGAACTAGAAAGTTCAGTTAGGTTTAGCAACAGCTTGCCAAGTTTCCTTGAGATTGTTTTGCATCTAACACTAATGCACAGCCATGCTTCAAGCAGCAAACCAAGTAAATAGCATTAGGTCATTCCAACTGAGCTTCTTGCATTCCCTCTCCCTATGCAGAAGAGGAAAAAATGATAAAATTACATACATAAAACTCAATAAATTGAGACACATAGAAAACAAAAATACTAAACTGACCCTTGCCAATCATGTGACGGCAAGGAAGAGAAAACGGAACCAGTTGCATAGATGATGGAACAAGCCAATATGAAAATTCTCGTTTAGTTTGAGATAAAATTCAACATACAAAGATCACAAATACGAGGATTAAACTGCAAAGAGTAGCATCTTTCCAAATACAAAATCTCTCTTTCTTTGTTGAACAGCTCATACTTCGAACGTTTTAAAGATGGTTCAAGTTCAAGCTCTTCATATATACCTCTATTGACGTCAGAGCCATTGAATTTTGCATCAGTGTGCATGAATGCCGTCAAGCTATGTTTCTGAGACGATACTCTTCTTTTGACTGGCCGAAGTTTGCCAAGTGACGTCAAGATCTAACTCAAGGACGTGGAGACAAAATCATCCCTCATCTCTGGTGAGAACTTGAGAAATTTTTGTGCCTATTAATCTCAATTTTCTAAAAGAAAACAACCTGTAATGTCGCAACGTTGTCCACTCAGACCTCCGCAGAGGGTGAAATCCAACTCTTTGATCTCCCTAAGATTTTTTATGGCTTCAGGAAATTCTTTGAGGCTAGTACGAACCATCTTTAGCACTTCCAGTTTATTGCATTCCTTGATACAAGGAGGCAATTTATCAATTGAGGTGTACGACAGGTCCATTTCTTGTAGGTGAACAGGCAGACATGCGGAAGTGTGTTTAGCTGACTACAACTTCTTAAAGTAAGTTTCTGAAGATTGTTTAACAATCCAATGGAATCAGTGACTTCAAGCAATGCTTTACATTCGCAAGCACAGAGAATTTCAAGTGCCGGTAGAGAATTTTTCTCAAATTGGAGTATTTTAATATTAGTTCCATCAATAAAAAGCTCTCTCAATACTTTCATGGAGCACAGTGCTTGCGGCAAACGTGTAACCCATTGGCAATGCTTCATGTTGAAGGAAACTAAATTCTCGAAGTTAGAATTGGTTGTATCTAACTTTAAATGTAAACAACCTTCGAGGATCAAGCATTTTAAATGACTTGAGGCAGGGATTTCCAGAGATGCGTTCATCCAAATACAGTCTTTTAACTTCAAGACTTTTAAACTCTTAGCCTTCTGCATAAACAACGTGATCATATGTTTATTTACTACTTCAACTATAACTCTAAAGATAAAGTGTAGGGCGAATTTGTAAACGAAAAAATTGCACAACCGCAGACAAGCCTTACCTTCATCAATTGTTCCCATTCTTCCACGGTCAATATTTCTGGGCTTGAACATAAGTTGAGAATTACGAGTTTTTCCATATTGAATGCAAACAACTTAGATCCCGCAGAGTGTCCACTAGATTTCTTAGGAAGTCCACTAGATTTCTTAGGGCATCCACGCCAATCAAGCCATACTAGGCCCCGGAAGAAGACCCTGAGTATTTCCTTCAATATCAACCTTGTCCAACTCTAGAAACCTCAGATTTGACAGATGACGAAATACTTGACCGTCAACTTTTTCAAAATCGGGGTTACATGAAGAGCTTCAACCTTTGCTGCTACCTTGCCAATTCGATGAAAAAGTGGAAGTGTGAAATTCGAACAAAGACATACGCAATGAAACGATAATAAAAAGGAAAACCTGACAATGTTGAAGATAGTGTTGCCTATAAATGATCATAATTGATCCTTATTGATCTACTTTGTATATTTAGGGAAAGTTAGAATTTTGTATATTTGGGAAATTATTCTTGTATATTTATTTTCTCTAATTAGATCAAGCTTGTATGTTATTAATAGGGCTGTAAACTGTACAATTGAATAGCAAAGAAAGAAAAGCATTTTTCCCAATTCTCGATTCTCGGTTTGTTTCCATCTAATATTCTGACATGGTATCAGAGCTTGTCTTCTAGCTTCCGCTCCTTCTTTACATCTTTCTCTACCATTTTTGCTCCTTCTCTTCTCTACTTCTTCCAACCTTCGAAGCTTTCTCTGTTCCCTTGTTTCCTTTCCTTTTCACATCAAGCCTGCATTTTTTTTCTTCTGTACTAAAACAGCAAGGAAACAAAAATGCCGAGAAACCAAACATCAAAATCAGGGAATTCCCAAGATCCAGAAATTTCCTCTAACATCCAAGGTTTAGGCGACTCACCTTTGGATGAACAGACAGATCGGGTGACGGAAAATCAAACACAAGACCAGAATCAAGTGCCGACTCTTGAGGCGCGACAGGGTTCTGTTCATCCCAATACAGGGCAATTTCTTCCGGGCCCATGTGTCCAATGGGTTCCCATCCAGGTTCAACCCCTTCCAGGCCAGACGAGTCAGTTGAATCCTGCCTAAAGTTCCACCGGCTTTCCCGAGAGAGCCAATGACGAACCAAGGGGAGAAGATCCGCAGCTTAATAATCAGTCCAACTCTGGTGGGACGGGATGGCCCTTCTAGAATCAAACCGGTTCGGGTTCATCAGGATTTGGGGCGAGTTCGTACCCGACCTATGGACCAGGTTTTCTTCCTTTCGCAGGCTTCATCGGAGCTCGACCCCAACCAGGAGACCCTCTCTACACCTCCAACGCGGACGGACTAGAGCTTTGCCTCATCACACAGCAGTTGTCGGGGCCCGAAAATTACTCCATTTGGTCCTGCAAGTTTCATCGGGCCCTAATCACAAAAGATAAAGAGGGGTTTATAGACGGCACGGTTCCGGTTCCGAGTGACAAACGACTTGCGCGCCACTAGAGAAAATGTAATCAGCTTGTCTAGACATGGATCGGCAACTGCCTCACCCAGGAGGTTGCCGCCGGACTACCCCCGACCGAAGATGCTAAAGGAATATGGGAAAATATACGGGAAATGTATGGCAAACTTGATTGAGCCAAAATTTTCAACATAACTCAGGCGCTATCCGAGCTAAGACAGGGAAATCTCTCAATCTCTACCGTTTTTAACAAGTTATCAGCATTGTGGAACGAATTGGAGATGGCCAAAGAAAAATTGGAGGGACCCGAAGCAACCCTAGCGCAATACCGAGCGATAAGGGAGAGGGAGAAGGTAACTCGGTTTCTACTCATCCTAAATGAAAGTTACTTACCGTTTTGCAGCCAAATCCTTGCCATGGAACCCATACCCTCGCTCGGCCGAATTTACCAGCTCGCGGTCCAGGAAGAGTCGCAGCGCCTGGCTTCCTCAGAGTACCTAAAAGTCGGAGATCGCGTTATTCTTGCGACCAAGGCGACGCCGAAGCAGAAGCTGGCCGGAGCGAAGTCCGGCCATGGGAGCCATGGCGGATCGGGAGCTACGATCGCAGCCCTAGGGTTAGCGAATGGAGAAGACAACGCCTTTTATTCATCCGGAATGAGTGGCCATGATTTAATCGGCCGATCGGACGGTCTAGGGCTCTTGCGGGCTCCTTTTCCAGCGAATGGTAGAGATCTCATCTCTGGATCCGACGGCTATAGTTGGCCCGGACGATCTGACGGTCCAGGATACATCTTGGCGACGCCTAGATCTGATGGCTCACAACAGGCCATGTTTGCACAGGCGTGGAAAGGATCTAACGGCCATAATTCAGCAAATTTCTCAAATAAATACCATGGCGGAAATTCCAACAAAGGAAAAGGCAAATTCTGTGATTATTGTAAGCGTCCCAATCATACTCAGGATAATTGTTGGAAATTGCATGGGAAGCCGACAGATAAGGAAAGGAAGGAAAAGGAAATTTCCATCGCAACAAATGCTAAAGCTCACTAGCCCGTTAGTAATGATCAATTCCAGCAAATCATGAGAGCTTTAAGCCAATTGGGATCACAGGATAAAGCAGCGAGTTATACAGGTACTTCTGATTGTTTAAGTTCTATTTCAACTTAAGCATGGATTATTGACTCAGGTGCTAGTGATCACATAGTTTGCGATAAAAATTTCCTTTCTGATGTTAAAGAATCCTCTCATGTTACTTCTGTCCGTCTTCCAAATGGGAATGATACCTCGATCACCAAAATTGGAACAGTTAATCTCAGTCCATCCATTACCCTGAAAAATGTCTTGTTCATTCCTGAATTTCAATTCAACCTAATCTCTGTCTCAAAACTTTGTGAGGACAATTTCTGTAGAGTCATCTTTGATTCTAATATATGCTTATTTCAGGCCCTTTCGACTGGGAAACTGATGGGTTGGGGTAAAATTCAAGAGGGACTCTATTTTTGGGCCACACTTCCCAAAAATCTCAATGTTTCGTTTCTTTTAAATAAGGGCATCTTATGTAATGCCAATTCCAATAAAAATATTTTGTTCCATCAACGTCTAGGCCATAGTGCCTCATTTCCTCATTCAAAATGTCATATTTGTCCAATAGCTAAACAATCTCGATTGCCCTTTTCGCAAAGTACCTCACGAAGCAAAACAGCTTTCTCTCTTCTGCACATGGACATTTGGGGACCATATCATACATCACATCGGGATGGATCTCATTTTTTCCTTACAATTATGGATGATTATACATGAGCTACCTGGCTTTTCTTGATGCAATCTAAGGCACAAGTATTTTCTCATGTTAGAAATTTCCTTGCATTAATTAAAAATCAGTTTCACAAATCCGTACAACGGATTCGTACTGATAATGCTCGTGATTTTTTTAATCATGAGTGTTCTTCTCTGTTTACATCAAACGGCATCATTCATGAAAGTTCCTGTATCTATAAACCTCAACAAAATGGGGTGATTGAACGAAAACATCGTCATCTCTTAGAAGTTGCTCGTGCTCTTAAGTATCAAGCCTCAATTCCGGAAACTTTTTGGGGTGACTGTGTGATCACAGCAGCTTATTTGATCAATTGGATGCCATCCCGAATCCTAAATGGGAAGACTCCATTTGAATTACTTTTTGGGAAACAGCCAGATATTAGTCATCTTCGTGTCTTTGGATGCTTGTGTTTTGTCTCAACAGTAGGCCATCGGGACAAATTAGGTCCCCGTGCTATTAAAGGTGTGTTTATGGGATATCCTGTTTCTCAAAAGGGATACTCTATCTATGATCTATCTACTGGTCGCTTCATTGTTAGCAGAGATGTTATCTTGCATGAGGACACTTTTCCCTTCCAAGAAGAACTTCTTTTAGATCAAGATTCGGGATCGGTCGCACATCATCGTCTATTCCTCCATGAAGAAGATTTGTCACCTTCACAGCAAGTCCTGTTTCCTCATGTATCATATTCTACACCTGGAAGTAATCTGCAATCCTATGCGGAGAATGTCGCACCCGGGGAACCACAAGAAGTGGTGTCGGAGGGTTCCACTTCACCAACAAATCCAAATGAGAACTCTGCTATGCCACTTGTAAGTGCACCGAATCAACCTCGATGATCAGGGCGTAGTACACGCCCACCCACATGGATAGCAGATTATCTTTGTCCCACTTTAGAGTTATCAGGTACACATCATCCTATATCATCTTATGTTAGTTTTGCTCGTCTTTCCCCGGAACATATGTGTTGTATTAGTAGAATCTCTGAGGGACAGGAACCATCTACATATGAGGAAGCTGTCAAAGACCCTCATTGGCAACAAGTAATGAAGGATGAATTACAAGCCTTGGTAGAAAATGAGACTTGGGATGTTGTTACCTCGCCTCCTCACCGACGACCTATCAGCTGCAAGTGGGTATATAAGATCAAGTACAAGGCAGATGGATCCATCGAAAGATATAAAGCAAAACTAGTGGCCAAAGGGTTTACGCAGCGGGAAGGATTCGATTATACAAAAACATTCTCTCCAGTAGCCAAGGAAGTCACTGTTCGTTCCTTTCTTTATATTGCCGCTTTACGTGATTGGCCTCTTCACCAGACGGATGTTCATAATGCTTTCCTCCATGGAGATCTCGAAGAAGAGATTTACATGGATCTTCCACCAGGTTTACGCAGACAGGGGGAGAATCGAGTATGTCGTCTTCGTAAATCCTTGTATGGACTCAAGCAGGCTTCTCGCCAGTGGTATGCTAAGTTCACTGCTGCACTTACAGTTGCAAGATTCCGACAATCCAAACATGATTATGCCCTCTTCACATGGAGTCAAGGTACATCATCAATTTACTTATATATGTTGATGATATCCTCATTATGGGAAACAATGAATTTGCCATTCAACGTTTCAAGAAGTACCTACACTCCACATTTCGGATTAACGATTTGGGACCTCCCAAATATTTTCTTGGAATAGAGATTGCACGATCAGATAAAGGGATTTGCCTCAGTCAACGCAAATTTATCCTAGAAATCATATCAGAAGCAAGATTATCAGGATCCAAGCCAACTGTCATCCCAATTGAACAAAACGTCAAGTTAACCACGGCTGAGTACGATAAGGGACTTTCACCCCTAAATGAAGATCCTCTACTGAAAGATCCTTCCATTTATCAGAGACTTGTAGGGAAGCTCATTTATCTCACAATGATTAGACCTGACATATTATGCAGTGCAAATTCTCAGTCAGTTTATGCACAATCCGAAACAGTCTCACATGAATGCCGCTTTAAAGGTCGTGAAGTACCTGGAAGGATGTCCAGGTTTGGGAATATTATTGTCTCGAGATAATAACATGGAAATGATAGCGTTTTGTGACACAGATTATGCTACTTGCCCCATGAGTAGAAAATTTGTTACGGGATTCTGTATAAAACTGGGGGATTCGTTGCTCTCATGGAAAACTAAAAAGCAGTCGACTGTGTTATTATCGTCCGCTGAAGCGGAATATCGGACAATGGCAAAGACTAGTTGTGAAATAGTCTGGATAAGAGGCATGCTTCAAGATCTTGGTGTTTGGGTAAAAGAACCAACTGTCTTGTTTTGTGACAATGAAGCTGCACTTAAACTGGCAATGAATCCGGTTTTTCATGAAAGGACGAAACATATAGAAGTTGATTGTCATTTTGTCGGAGACAAGATCCAAGCTGGAGTGATCAAGACAAGAGGAATAAGTACAACAAAATAGCCTGCAGACATATTTACCAAGCCCTTATGTCAAAGGCAACACGCGTATCTACTAAGCAAGCTTGGTGTCTTTGATGTGTATAGACCACAAGCTTGAGGGGGAGTGTTGAAGATAGTGTTGCCTATAATTGATCATAATTGATCCTTATTGATCTACTTTGTATATATAGGGAAAATTAGAATTTTGTATATTTGGGAAATTATTCTTGTATATTTATTTTCTCTAATTAGATCAAGCTTGTATGTTATTAATAGGGCTGTAAACTGTACAATTGAATAGCAGAGAAAGAAAAGCATTTTTCCCAATTCTCGATTCTCGGTTTGTTTCCATCTAATATTCTGGCAGACGAGAATACCGGAGAAATTTCAGTGTGATTTTACCTTCTTTTCACGCAATGTTCTTTTGACATCTTTATAATCCCACGGCCTGCTGCGCTGCCTGGGGTCTTTATCTTCTTTCTTGACAATTTCTCTTCCCAACGATTTTAGTTGGTTGTGCATCCCAAACTCATTTTCTTCTCCGATTCTTAGAAAAGACTCATTTTCAAGGTGATCGACATTCTTACGCGGGTTCCATCTACAGGCCTTCCACATGTAACAGGGGATTCTCTTTGCTGAAACATGAAACATGCTATATCAAGGAATATTTGTTGTGCGTCATCACCCAAACGTCCACAGTATTTCATCAATATTGGTTCCACGCTTTCTTCCGGCCTACTTTTCAAATGATTCAAAGTCTCTGTCCAATCTTCTTCGCACTTCTCGTACAAATATCTACCCACCATTTCTATAGCAAAGGGAAGATATTCAACAGCAGAAATGATTTCACTTGACCAAAATTCGTAGCCCTCTGGGCAATGATCCGGTGGAAAAGCGTGCTTATAGAAAATATCAAGAGCATCATTTTTATTCAGAGGTGAAACATGGTGTTCATGGAATACCTCAGCTCTGTTTTTTTTCTGGATCCGAATACTTGTTAGTAATGACATTTTTATCTGTGGTTGTGAGGATGATCCTGGAGCAAACCAAGTCAGCTCCCCAGCAAATTTTTTGATTTGTTCGAAGTCGTCCACATTATCTAGTACAATGAGAACTGTCTTTTGTGAACATGTATTTTATCATTGCGGTACCATCAGTGGAGTTCACTTCTGGACATGCTCCTCCTCTCTTGAGCTCACGAATCAACTTATTCTGCAGAGACGCCTCTCTTTTCTGTTCAAACTCCCCCCGTACATTTTCAAGAAAACAGCAACCATCAAACAGGTTTCTGATCTTATGGAATACCACCTCTGCGAGAGTGGTCTTGCCAACATTGGGCAGACCGAACACTACAAACACCATCCTCCCAGTCATCTTCAGTTCTTTGACAGACTCGTCCATCCTCATAATCAAAACCAAGCTTTCGCATCACCTCTGGCATGTCTCTGTCTGTTCCAACTAAATTTTGAGTCACATCTTGCTCATCCATCCTCAAGAGTTTCCAAATTTCGGAAATGAAAACCTCTAGTTCTTGAAACCTGCAAAATGAGAAACGGAGTTTGCCTTTTTTCTTTTTCTTTTTTTAATAGATTAGGGGCGGGGAGAGGTGACCAGCGGTGGCTACAATAAGGGCCCAGATTGGTCGTGGAACGGTTTGATTTCAGGAAGTTACAGAGGGCACCGGTGACATCAAGCAAGCAAGAAAAAATAAACATGAGGAAGACTGTAGAGAGAAGACAACCGGATATACACACATGCATCGCGATTAAAAATGCAAGAAAAAATTATAATCTCCAGTAGTTAATTGGATCTCAAAAAGAGCGTGGTGAGCATCTTAATATACGAGCCAATTCTCCTATCTTTCCATTCTGCAAGCTAAACAAGTAAAGCAAGACCAATTGAGCGATCACACTTACCCACTGAAGAGATCTCGAGTCTCTCCCGGAGCAGCGTTCTTGATTTCCGGTCCCTTTATAACACCAATCTCTCTTAGAGCAGCCTCCAGAGCAGCCTCCAGAGCAGCCTTCTTGGATTCCGGTTCATGTATACCGTCATTCTCTCCCAGAGCAGCCTCCAGAGAAGCCTTTAGGGGAGCCTCCAGATCAGCCTCCAGAGCAGCCTTCAGAGGAGCCTCCGGAGCAGCCTTCTTGAATTCCGGTCCCCTGTTCTCAGCATTCTTTGTCAGAGCTTTTTTCCACTCTTCGATGGTTGACTCGGAATATCTCTTTTTCCTTTCGTGATTCTCGAAGGAAGTTTTATATGTTCCTAGCTGGTGGCGAACATCACAAGGCTCGACGAAGAAGAAAATGGGAAGAATTTTTTTCGACTGTACCATTTGGGCCACTTCCATCGGGCAAGCTGGGCTGGAAGCGAAGTCCTGGGAGAAGACTGGGACGCAGATGTCGGAACGCTCGATGGCTGCCACGATCTCGGTACTGATCTGCCGACCGTAGTCGATCTCTTTGCTGTCTAGGAATGCCACAACTCCCAAGCGTTTGAGCTGGTCATAGAGGTACTCGACCAAGTTGTCGCGGGTATCTGATCCTCTGAAGCTGATGAACACTTGATAGCAAACCTTGGAACGCAAGCAACCAATTGCAACACAGGCTCTAGCTCGAATGGAGATGGAGATGATCAAAACTTGATTGAAGTCGTTCGGAGTTCACAAATCTGAATCTGGAGCGGAGACTTGTCTACGCTCCTTTGTCTTAGTCTCGAGTCGTGACCCGAGCGGAGACTTGTCTACTTCTCTCTCTCCTTTTCTTCTGATTTTATTCGTTTTGATGTTTTTGGCAGTTCTATCCTTCCAATCACCGGGTCGGGATCCCCCCAAGGGAAATTATCACACAAGGTACAGAATTTAGGAAAATTGTTACGTCATTTTAGTGTATGTATATATCAAATAGAATTGCAATTATGGATTCATTATGAGTTTTACATGACAGTCAAAATTCAATTACCTAATAACAGTAAGTCAGACAACAAGCAGACTGGTACCCCGCACAGTCGGATTACCTATATGACACTAAATATCTTCTTATTTTGCTAGACCTTTGCCCTTTTTTTCCTCCATGAACATATAGTCCAAACTTTGTAATCCTCCTCTACATAAGGTCCTAAAATGTGTGAGCTGTTAAAAAATGGGAAATACATTTCAACGCCTGCTTTTGTCGACCTCCATTTTTTCTCTTGTTAGTTTTCGTAACCTAGAGGCATGGACATAAAGATCTGATTACCCAAAGAACCAAGAACACCTTCCATGTTGAACGAGTTTGGGACACCTGGAGTGCCATAACTTGGCATGGAGGGATACTTAAGTGCCATAACTTCGGAAAGGTACACTTAAGTGCCAGTTTGAGTAAAAAGGAACACTTAAAGTGCCACTCCGGCCAAAATCCGACCAAATGACTAACGTGGCAATTTTCCAGGCGAGTTGGGTGCAAAACGGTGTCATTTTGCACACCGACGTGGTGAGAAAATGCAAAAATGACGTCGTTTTTGTACGATGTGTAAATAATTACATAAGAATTAATTAAATTAAATTTAAAAGTAATTTTATTTAAAATATTCTAAAAAATAAAAAAATTAAAATTAAAAAAACTTAAAAAAATAAAAAAACCTTTAATTAAAAATACTTAAAATTTTAAAAACTTAAAATTATAAAAAAATTAAAATTTAAAAACTTAAAGTTTAAAAAACTTCAAATTTAAAACTTCAAATTTAAAAAACTTCAAATTTAAAAAATATAAAATTTAAAATACTGAAAAATTTAAAATTTAAAATTTAAAAAACTTAAAATTAAAAAAAAATTAAAATTTCAAAATTTCAAAATTAAAAAACTTCAAATTTAAAAAACTTAATTTAAAAATTTAAAACACTTCCATATTTAAATTTTAAGTGTTTTATATTTTAAGTTTTTTTTTTAATTTTAAGTTTTTTTTTTAATTTTAAGGTTTTAAAATTTTAAGTTTTTTAAATTTTAATTTTTTTAAACTGTAAGTTTTTTTTAATTTAAAGTTCTTTAAATTTAAAATTTGAAAATTTTATTTTTTAAAATTTTATTTTTTAATTTTAAGTTTTAATTTTAAGTTTTTTTTTTTTTTTTAAATTTTTGAGTTTTTAAATTTTAAGTTTTTTTAAATTTTAAGTTTTGTTTAATTTTAATTTTTTCAAATTTTAAGTTTTTTTTAAATTTTAAGTTTTTTTAAATTTTAAGTTTTTTTAATTTTAATTTTTCCAAATTTTAAGTTTTTTTAATTTTAATTTTTTTAATTTTAATTTTTTTCAAATTTTAAGTTTTTAAAATTTTAAGTTTTTTAAATTTTAATTTTTTCAAATTTTAAGTTTTTAAATTTTAATTTTTTTTAAATTTTAAGTTTTTTTAATTTTACTTTTTCAAATTTTAATTTTTTCAAATTTTAAGTTTTTTTAATTTTAATTTTTTCAAATTTTAATTTTTTAAAATTTTTTAGGATATTTTAAATAAAATAAAGTTTAATTTAATTAAATTAATTTTATATAAATTATTTACACATTAGACACAAAACGATGTCGTATTTGCGTTTTCTCGCCACGTCGCACGCAAAACGACGCCGTTTTGCACCAAACTCGCCGGAAAATTGCCACGTTAACCATTTGGCCGGAATGGCACTTAAGGTGTTTCACTTTACTCCGAAACTGGCACTTAAGTGTACATTTCCGAAGTTATGGCACTTAAGTGTCCCTCCGTGGCAAGTTATGGCACTTGGACTATTCTTCTGCCCATGTTGAACTGATTAACTTCTAGTCTTTGACTTATGTAGGTGGTCTGGAACCAAGAATATCTTCAGTTTCTAAGTTAAAAACTTGATATTGCAACCAACTACTAGGATTTCCTGTCTTTTTCTGTGCTTCTATTGTACTTCTTCTCAAAATGCACTGACAACTCACTCTCTAACCCAGTTTTTGTTGTTAACGTTTGTTTTTCAGTTGTATTTTTTTTTTTTTTGGATTGATAATTAAATAATGTTCGAGTTTATCCCGAAAATAGCCAGGAATTGATCACAGCATCCCAATCAAACAGTATTATACATGGACACGCACAAAAAGAGACATTCAAGTTAGATAATTCATGTTAGGCTCATTCTAATTTAATACTTTCCAATTAGTATACGTACCTCCCACCTAATGAAACGAGAAGGCAATGGACTACATCGCAAACAACGGGGTTATCGGCTCTACCTGATCTATGAACTATAAATACCACTCTTTTGGATGATGCTACGTTTCATCCAAGTAAAAGGGGCTCCAAATTTTGCCGAAAAAGTATTTTCCAATTGCTAGTCAAAATAATAACTATCCAATCACCTTGTTTTTTTTTTTTTTTTATCTGATCCAATCACCTTGTTGAACCTTGTTGAAGATGCTTTATATGTAGCCAATCGATGTTAAAAGACGAAAAAACCCTTATTTAAGAATGCAGGGATTAAAATCGAGTCCTTGTGCCCCTAAGTTCAATTCTGTCTGTGACGTTGAAGATTTTTGAGGATATGTCATCTCCCTGAACGGAAGTACCCATGGCATTGCAATGAAAGGACATCCGTGATTCTACGGTATTGCCGAATCACAGTATTCTTGGGCGATTTTCAATCCTTACATCGCTTCGTCATTCAATTGGCCTCAATTGAAAAATTGTGCGTCTCTTTTGAAAACCAGTTGAAGTTGAGATGGCCAAGAGTTTGTTTGGAGTAATAACGTGGAGTCTCGTAATGGTAAATGATTTTGGGAAGTTTTGTTTGGAGTATATGGATTTGATTTGGAAGAAAAAACAATCCTACGAAAGTCCACCGGAAAGACAAATTAAGATTATGAGTTCGGGAAATAATTAACGTTCGAAGTCTTCCAGAAGAGGACAAATTAGGATTAGTTAAGAAACAAACAACCATGGAGGTTGTCGGCCTCAATTGGAGCGAATCGATGGAGGTCACGACCTCCATGGCCATGGATCTCTCTATCACTCCAAAAAATCGAGCTAATCGGACCTAAGGATGTGCATGGTCCGGGCGGGCGGTTCCCGACCTAGAATCAGGAACTGCCCGCTAAGGACCGGTTCCGAAAAATTGGAACCGGGATCCACCCATTTGTTGCATGGATCCACCCGGGAACTGGACCGCACCGGCAGTCCGGTTCCTGGGTGGATCCATGGAACCGATCTCACTCGATTGAAGATGAAGAGTCAATAAGAACCTTTTTTTTTTTATCCCTAAATCGGCATAATAGGAACAACGGAAACAACAGCAACATATATTTGAAAATTGATAAACTCATTAAAAGAGGGATTGACAAGCTGCAAATTTCACAAAATAGTCTATGTTTCTGACAGTGTGAACATGGAGTACATAGAGAACTTTCGGTGTGTCCCTCCACTACATATTTTGTTATTGCTGATGATTTCAAGCGAAAGTGGCCTTCTCGTAAATCCTAAACTACAGTGGGCAGATTCATCCTTTGGTTACATAGGACAATAATAATATCACTTTCTAAATCACAGTTTATATAAGAAATGGAAGGCAATAGTAGGCAATATAAATATTAAATAACATTCCTATGCTAGAAGCTCGAAGTCAGTATTCAGATTAACACTGTAGATTAAGTAAATATAGTATAATCTCCATTGAATGACCGATTAAAGACATTGATATCTAAACTCAGTCATAGCTGAAGCTTGTGAAAGAGTATTAACAAGGAAAATGTAAGTATGATGTAACATGGAAGCGGGAATGTACAGGATTTGCAAAGATTGCCCTTCTCAAACAGGCAATTGTTAAAAAATAATCATTTACAGTAATCTTTCTGATGCAAATGGTGGTATGTATAGCAGGAAAAGATTTACCAATACCAAAGAATACCATAGCTCAACGGACTCCCTTGTTGCTAGTGGAAAAGATTTAACTTGCAAACCTTAGTTTCATAGGAACCACATCAGGGAAAAATGGTAGAGACACCATTCCAGATAAATTCTCTAAGTTGTTCATAATCCATCAAGACCATTTTCAATGTCGAGTGACTTGGAATCAACGATCAAGTATTTCACAAGCATGGCAGTAGTGACCTAACTAAGAACTGCCCAGACGGCAAGCAGCACCTAGTCTCACGCGGTTTGTGTCTCTCTCCTCACAAGTTCATATTTTCAGTTCATTGAATGAAATTTTTCACCCTCAATGAGAAGATAGTGTCACCACTAAGTACAAAAAAAAAAAAAAAGGACAAGGAGTTGTTTTTGTTAAGCAAGTCATAGAGCACGCCAGTTGACACAAATACACCGACACCGTGGAACCTCACATAATCTCCCACACACAAGCACTCACAGCAGAGGGACAGCGACGAGAGCGACGGCAATTTTTCGGAGGGCCGAATAAAGAAACAAAAACAAAAACAAAAATAAAAACGTGGAGGGGCAGCGACTCAAGAACCGAGCACGGAATTCCACCGAAATTCTACAGGCCGTTGGCGAATTCTAACGGCGGTGAGAGATTGAATTCCAGATTGAATTCCTCACGTGACAAACCTCGAACAAGGATACCAAAGGAAAAAAAAAAAAACAAGGAAAGGCGCAAGATCGGGGGAACACTTACAGATCGGAGGCTGGAGCGCGCCGGTGCGAATCGCCAGATGGGGAGCGAGATCCGCCGGGCAAGAGCGCAATGCGGCGAAGCCAATCCCCTGCAAAGATTGCTGCAGCTCTGTCGACGGAATCAGAATGGCGATCAGGGGAAGAGAGAGAGAGAGAGAGGGAACCAGTGCTATCGAGGGTTTGTATTGTTAATTAGTATTTTTTTTAATATTAAAAATTAATCGGTCCGGTTCGAGTGGGCAGGTGGACGGATCTGCCCATGGAATTGGGAATCGGACCAGTACCCACCGGTTCCAATAAATTGGAACCGGCAACCGGACTGGTTCCCTCAAGAACCACCGGTTCCGAGCGGTTCCGGTCCGGTTTCGGGCGGTCCGGGCATCCTAGTTCTTTTGTACACCCCTAATCGGACTTAGCCAAGCCTCAACGCCATGGCCGTACAGGTGACCGGCCTCACACAACCACAGATCTGGGGTTGCGAGAGGTGAGCGACCTCCGTGGACACAGGTGGCGGCCCTACATCGAGGGTTGCCTAAAGCCAACGAGGTTCGATCCAAGCTTAGTGGTGTTGAATCCGACCTTAATGGCGTTGAATTTGACATGAGCACCCTTGCCTCCGTCCCCCTCCACTAACTTCCTTGACTCGACTCCATCTTCTTCCTTGCCTTAACAGTTGGCTCTTCAACTTAGTCTTCTTCGAAGGAAGATCAACAGATCGGGCTCGCCAAGTTGGCCAAACCTCCACTGAGGTCGAATGGTGTTGAATTTTACACGAGCTCGACTCCAGTAAGGGTGATAGGGGTGTCAGTAACCGAACTGAAAACCGAACCGAACAAAACCGAAAAATTCAGTTTTTTCGGTTCGGTTTTCATTAAAAATCGAAAATTTTCGAATCAGTTCAGTTTTTATCGGTTAACTGAACCGAACTGAACCCACAAATAAAAGTAGAGAAATCTGAGTTTAACAGAAAAAAAAAACGAAAACCGAAAACCAAAAGTTGAAAATTGAAAACCGAAAAATTGAAAAACCGAAAAACCGAAAAACCGAACCGAACCGAACCGAACCGAAATTTCAGTTCTGTTCGTATTCGGTTCGGTTCGATTTGGAAGATTTTTCTAACGGTTCGGTTCGGTTTGGTTCGATTCCCCTAAAGGGTGATACTCACCTAGCGCTCCTTGGGCATTGCTGGTGGCCAACCACCGCCTAAGACTGGCCACTTGGAAAAAGGAAAGGAAAAAAAAAGAAAAAAGGAAAAAAGGAAAGAAAGAAAGAGAAAAAGAAAAAGATGAAAATGCTCTTGACCAGCCGAAAAGATCAATTTCAAGCCTAATGGTTTTATGTGATGGGCCTAAGTTGGCTCGTCCGCCCATGATGGGCCTAAAAGCCCGACCCACAAGATTAGGGCCCATGGATGAAGGGGTACGTTCTTTTCTGTTGGAGGGACGTATAAAAGGAGAAAGAGAGAGGGGGGAACACACCAGTTGGCATTAACGTACGTTCCTCTCCCTCTCTCCCTCCAAAAAGAAAACAGTGGCACCCAGGCGACGCCATCTTCCCTTCAAGGCCAATTGACGTCATCGGATCGAACGGGATCGGTTTTCTCTTCCTCATATCGGCGTCGGTGTTTAATCTGTGGCTAACAATGTACACTCGATTCCGTGGTGTGCTTTAGGATCGGTGATACATGTGAATTTCCCGGGCTCGTCTTCCGCATTCGTTTTAGGGGTTCGATTTAGTGTCGAATCCGGTTTTTGGGAATCCGACAATCCCAACATTGGTATCAGAGCCGTAGTTCTTGTTTCCCGATCCTTTTCCATGTTTTTCCCGACCCCTTTCATGTTTATGGATGATTACTCATTGATTTTTCGCGGAATTAATCGGCCGAAACCGATCGGGGCGGAAAAAATCCCGACACCCGAGCACTATTCATCCATTTTTTTGAGTTTCGTAACTCGAAATTGATTTTTGATGGCGTAGGATGGAAGGGCTCATTGAGACAATCGCAACGAGTGGCGGAACGCCGCCAACGGCCGCCGAACGCGCCCCCACGCGCAGCCGGAGCTAAGCGACGATTGCACGTGCCGATTCGCAGGCGAAAGCGCGTGCGTCGCACGCGCCAGCTGACGTCATCGTGACGTCAGCTGCACGCGTGCTGCACGCGCCGGTCAGTCGGTCCGACCCGGCCCAACCGGCCTGACCGGTCCGACGACCCGGCGACCCGACCCGTTGACCAGTTGACCGGTGACCGTTGACTTGACCGTTGACCATTGACTTTGACCGTTGACTTTGACTATTGACAAAAAAAAAAGAAGAAGGGAATTTGTTTCTTTTTCAATTATGTCTATGTGGGTTATAGGTAATCTATTTTTTATTCTGCATTTGTTGCATGAATCATGGAAAATTATGTATTTTCCATTATGTTTATTATGGATTATAAGTGATCCATTTTTAGTTCTGCATTTGTTGCAGGAACTATGATGCGTTATACACGGATACCTGCATTCTCGAGAACGGATGAAGGAAGAGCAAGACTTAAAAGGCTGATGACAGAGTTAGCTAATTATCGGTGGCATGACGGTGATTTAGTATCACATGTGGTCAGGGTCAATTAGATGATACAGGAAATCATCTGGAATGGTTATCTTATACTGGATTTTGAAAAGGTGCCGGCCTTGATGAACACTCTTCCACCTGAATGGCAAGCAGTGTTAGATCGGCTATGGGAGGTCAACGTGGTCCTGGGTTATAGGAGGCTAGTGGTAGCTTTTGTTAGAGAGTACTATAGGATTGAGTTAACCAAAACTTCAACCCTTAGATTGAGCGCCACATGGCGCAAATCGAATGCGCCTTGGAGGCGACATGAAAGCTCTCCAAAAGTTTTTCCATGGTTGGCAAATGTGCCTTCAAATTTCTTAGATATTTTGACTGATAGATTAGAAGGAACATTCCCTATTTATTTCTTAGATTAGTTTGGGATGTTTTTGGGTGTGAATATCTCTTTCTATGTTGATATTTTTCTTTGTATATATTGCTTAGTGTAATGGATAATTGTATTATGTGAAAGCATTATTATTCTATTGGATGTCAAATATTATTTGCTTTCTATTATTGTTGACTGCTGTGGGTAGTTCATAGAAGTTTTTGTAACTTCATAAAATTTATTTTGCATAAGACAATTATATTAATAATAGTTTTGAGTTAGGATTTTTGGAGGATGATTGGAAACATAGTGACCTTTGATTCTAAAACCTTACTTGAAATTATTCATTGATATGATGGGTCTATTTAAAATGGATGCATAAATGATAGGCATTAATTATTCATGCATATATGTCTGATGTGTTCAGACCGATGGTTTCATCAACTAAGAACGTAATTGCTGATATGAACGGCAACAATTGTGAAATATTGAATATGAAGATTCAATATGTGCTGGAAAAGCAAGAAGCACTAGAAGCTCTTGACCATATTATGGAAGATCTTGAGGATGCCGTGCGCCACCTTGAGCTAGTAGAGGACCGCCTAACGGCATTTGAGCCGAAAATAGACATTTGCAATGCTGGTTCTAGCTCAAAAAGGGCTTTGAGCTCTAAGCACAAGCGTATTGATTCGTTTAATATGTGGGAATGCAAATGATCAAGTCCTTATTGCAAGAAATCAAGAGTTAACCAACACAAGAGAGGAAAACGTCCTCAAGTGAAGAAAATGTCAAGGGTGAAGTGTTACAATTGTGACAAGAATGGTCACTATGCTCGCGACTGTCGTGAGTCAAAGAAGGTAAACACCTCTTGTACATTTGAGAACTTTGCTTATGTGTCAAGTTCTGCATTATTGGCTGAATCTAATCCTTTGTGAACTATAGATTCAGGAGCGACAGACCATGTAGCGAAGGATAGAGAATCCTTCGTGGAATTCCGACGATACCAACTGGAACTAAGTGGATTTATGTAGGAAATAACTCCAGAACTGAAGTTAAAGGGATTGGCACCTGCCAACTGAACATGCGTGGTGGACGCACTTTGTTCCTACATGATGTTTTATATGCTCCGGAGATTCGTCGAAATTTAAGTGTCTGTTTTGGTGTTGGTTAAGCTCGGTTTTAGTGTGAACTTCCGTAATAGCGGTGTAGATTTGTATTTGGATACAAACTACTATGGTTGTGGTCACTTTCTGGATGGTTTTATTATATTAGATGTTGACTGTGATGATGTCAATATTTGTTATTCATTTGTTTCATGTCTTCTACTTCATATGATAATGATGTGATTATGTGGCATGCTAGACTTGGTCATATTGGCCAACAACGAATGAATAGACTAGCCAAAGACGGCTTGTTGGGCAACATTGAAAAAGTCGATTTGCCCATATGTGAGCATTGCCTAGTAGGGAAAATGACAAGGAAACCATTTGGAAAGGGTAAAAGAGCTGAATTTCCTCTGCATTTAATCTATTCTGACGTCTGTGATTCAATGAATGTGAGAGGAAGGCATGATGCTATTTATTTCATCACTTTAATAGATGATTATACTCGATTCGGAAATGTCTATTTGATTTCTCATAAATCTGAAGTATTAAGTTGTTTCAAAAGGTTTATGAACTTGTTAGAAAATCAATTAGATAAGAAAATAAAAGTATTAAGATCCGATCGAGGTCGAGAATATTTATCTAATGAGTTCAGAAAATTATGTGATGAAAAAGGAATAGAAAGACAGTTGTCTATTCCATGTACTCCTCAACAAAATGGTGTTGCGGAAAGAAGAAACAGAACCCTACTGGAAATGGTTAGGTCCATGATGGCACATGCTAACTTACCTATCACTTTTTGGAGTGATGCGTTGTTGCTTGCTGCCTATATACTTAACCGGGTGCCTTCCAAATCAGTTACTTCCACTCCATATGAGTTATGGACAGGTAGAAAACCGGACTTAAGTTTTCTTAAGCCATGGGTTTGTGCTGCCTATACTTATGAGTCCTCTCATAAGTTTGGGAAATTGGGTCCTAAAGGAAAGAAGAGTATTTTAATGAGATACTCCGAACACTCAAAAGGGTATGTGTTCATAGGTGAGCAGGAAAGTGGGAGTATAACTGAATTTGAATCATGGGATGTCACATTCTTAGATGATGAATTTCCTAAGAAGGGTGAAATAGGGGAAGATTACCCCTATTTGAAACCTTGGATCAAGATAATGATATTAGTGGAGTTCGTCCAAGTGGGAGTAATATGAGAAGTGATGAATTGAATTCAACTCATTCTCAATTGCAACCACATGATGAGACAACGTTATCATTATCTAATCCTAGTGGGAGCATAATGGGGAATGATGTGCAAAGTGTACAATCTCCCATACGGTGAACAAGTCGCCAAAGTATTCTCCTTCGACGTTTTGACATTGAAGGGGAAACTTTTATGATTGCTCCGCAAGATGAGGATGGGCCAAGAAATATTAATGAGGTTCTAAATTGCCCTAGTAAGGAAAAATGGATTTATGCAATGAAAGAGGAGATGGAGTCAATGAAGTCAAATCAAGTTTGGAATTGGTTGATCTTCTAAAAGGACGCAAAGCTATTGGGAACAAGTGGGTTCTCAAAATAAAGCGTAAAGCTGATGGCTCGATATAAAGGCATAAGGCTCGCCTTGTGGCGAATGGGTATAATCAACAAGAAGGAATTGATTATGAAGAAACATTTTCTCCTGTAGTGAGATTTACCTCGATTCGCATAATTCTGGCAATAATGGCTAGTATGGATCTTGAGTTACATCAAATGGATGTAAAGACTGCTTTCCTCAATGGAGAATTAGAGGAAGAAATATATATATGGAACAACCTACTGGTTTCATTAAAGAAGGCCAAGAAGAAAAGGTATGTCGACTTTTGAGGTCGATATATGGCCTTAAGCAGTCGTCAAAGACAATGGTATATACGTTTTCATAATGCCATAATGGCATATGATTTTACAATGATAGATGAGGATCATTCTGTATATAACAAAAGATTCAAATATCAATTTGTGATCATATCATTATATGTTGATGATATACTAATTGCCGGAAGCAATATGGAGCTTGTCAATACTGTCAAGAGTTGGTTGTCTTCCAACTTTGAGATGAAGGATATGGGTGAGGCTGCATACATTCTTGGAGTTAAGATTTCAAAAGATCGTTCGAAGAGATCGTTATCTCTTTCCCAAGAAACATATATAAATAAGGTTCTTGAACGATTTCGTATGCAGGATTGTAAACCCATAGACACTCCTATTGCAAAAGGTGAAGGATTGAGCCACAGATTGTGTCCAAGGACTTCACAAGAAAAGGAACAAATGAAACATGTTCTTTATGCTAGTGCTGTTGGGAGCTTGATGTACGCTATGATGTGTACAAGACCTGACATATGTTTTGCAATTGGAATGGTGAGTAGATACCAATCCAATCCAGGTCAAGCACGTTGGAAAGCCGTTAAATGAATACCAAGGTATCTAAAGGGGACTGCTGATTATATGCTGAGTTATTAAGGAAAGGATCTGCGACTCTAAGGCTATTCTGATGCTGATTGGAGAGGAGATTTAGATAAAAGAAAATCTATCTCTGGATTTGTTTTCTTACTAAATAATGGCGCCATATGTTGGAGCAGTAAGAAACAAAAGTGTATAGCCTTGTCCACGATGGAAACTGAGTTCGTGGCATTATCAGCAGCAATATAAGAAGATGTTTGGCTTAAGAGATTATTGGATCATTTAGGTGTTATTGGAAGTGCTGCAGATTCATTGTTAGTTAACTGTGATAGCCAAGCAGCAAAAGTGTACACCAAAGATCCAAAATATCATGGCAAGACCAAACATATAGATACCAAGTATAATTTTGTCAAAGATATGATTGCACGAAAAGATGTGAACTTACAGTACATATTACGCATAGAATGGTAGCAGATCCTATGACAAAGCCAATACCTAGATATGTGTTTTGTGGCCATATGAAATCTCTAGGATTGCGTAGAGTCTGATGTACTGGATTGTAATTTCCCTGAAGTGTTCACATTTGATGAATTTGTATTTTTTCATCATTAATGCCTATGAATCTTTGTTTGATCTTTATGCATCTTAATGCTTAGTGCATTATTTTAAGTTGAGAAAGTATGTCGGACAGATAAAAGATTAGCCCACTCACACGGGTAATCGCCTCTATTTACTATGTGATAAATAGAGATGAGACTGTTTTTAAGCTTGTTATATAGGTGATAATTGAGAGCTCAAGCTTAAAATATATATGTCGCCTAAACTAAGTGTTAAGATGATGACATAATATTTACTATGTCCGAAAGTAAAATAACCCACATATTTTACTTTATCTATCTATGATGCCAAATGTGAGTTCTGATAAATTTTGTGAATGAGTAGATACGTGAACTCAAGTTAGACATTAGGTATGTCTGAACTATCATATGTACGGTATTGAAGGAAAAGACATACACTCCATGGGAAAGGAGTTAATACCGTAATACGTATTTCATACTACGTATGCATGAGATGACCAATAAGAGTGGCAAAAGTTTGATTTCAACTTTTATGCCGTGTGAGACTCTTGAGGAAAAGAGTTCCTCAATTTTAGTGCCATCATGACTTTTACTTATTCTCAAGATTTCTATTTAGTGTTTGCTATCTTAGGATGTTGCCAATGGTCATGAGTTGATTCGATCTAATGGGACATTTCTAGAAAAGCAAGCTGAACTGAAATTGAGAGTTTGAAGGGAAGAGGAAGATCGAATTTGGAGAATCACATTGTAGTTTTGTATTCATTTGGTTAACCAATTATGACTGTCTTTGGGATAATCATAATTGTAAATACAATATATATATATATATATATATATATATATATATCATTGTTTAAAAGAGATCAAGAGAGATATAAATGTGATCGATCGATCTAGGGTACTGCATATTAAATCTACTCAGAGTGTGGTGCCCATTATGAGCTGCTATATATTCCTAACAGATGTATGGCAACGAGCTCTCAAAGTATGCTGGTCGCACGGATTATTCACCGGTATGAATGTTGAAGAGAGGTAAAGAGAATCCTGTTCGGCCCACCATGTGCGAGTGGGAGATGATGGTTTTATGTGATGGACCTAAGTTGGCCCGTCCGCCTATGATGGGCCTAAAAGCCCGGCCCACAAGATTAGAGCCCATGGATGAAGGGGTACGTTCCTTTCTGTTGGAGGGACGTATAAAAGGAGAAAGAGAGAGGGAGGAACACACCAGTTGGCATTAACGTACGTTCCTCTCCCTCTCTCCCTCCAAAAAGAAAACAGTGGCACCCAGGCGATGCCATCTTCCCTTCAAGGCCAATTGACGTCATTGGATCGAACGGGATCGGTTTTCTCTTCCTCATATCGGCATCGGTGTTTAATCTATGGCTAACAAGGTACGCTCGATTCCGTGGTGTGCTTTAGGATCGGTGATACATGTGAATTTCCCAGGCTCGTCTTCCGCATTCGTTTTAGGGGTTCGATTTAGTGTCGAATCCAGTTTTTGGGAATCCGACAATCCCAACAAAGCCCTTATTTGAAATGAAGTTTACTTTAAATAATGGCCACTTCAATATCTTATTTAAAATAAGATCCAATTTTATATTATTATTTAAGAAAATAAGAGCACTTTAAACCGTTATTAAAAATTTTCCCAATTAGTTATAAAAAAGTTAAAGATGGACAAAAACAAAACACTCAAATTCCATTCTAGATACAAGTTTTGTATTCTTGTCAATTAAAGCTTTAATTGATTTCATTTGAGTAATATGATTTAGTCCATTGGAAAAATTACATTGAATAAATAAATTCACTTTGACAAATGGAATAACTTTTGTTAACATATAACATGATCCATTATTTTTTTCCTTTTAATTATGCAGAATGTCAAACGGAATAAATTACGGCTATTATTTTGATATTGCAAAAATAGATATTTGTCCCAAACATGCAATAAAAGTTTGAAGAAAAAACAAAGTTTACACTGCAATTCAGTTAGAAAAACGTCATTTTATATGTCTTATTTTTATTTTTTACTTTTTCAAATATAGAATTCATTATTATATATGAAAGATCATTTCTTTTTATTTATATTTTATGTTCTCAGGAAACTCAATATTATGACGTTTATTCATACCACATTAATCTTAGACCTTCATAAAGTATGATATTTTTTTCACAAAATTATTAAACAAGTTATATAAATCTTATCATTTTCTCTTGCATGACACCTCATATCAATGGATTACTAATGATACACAAATTTGCAAAATGGAAATGCCCGCGCCTAATATCAAATAAAGCCGCCGTTTGCTCAATTCCTCCTCGCTTTAGTTAGTCTTTCATTATTAATTTACTACATCAATTAAAAAAGTCTTGATAATGACTTGCTAGAGAGACCGCGGCCACCCTAAGGGGTTAAAAAAGAAGAAAAAATCACCGACCAGGCAGTGTCAAAATGCGAGCGCAAAAAGGAAGTATCAGCAAGTGTCAAACAGCACGCAGCAATTTTGGGCCTTAAACGAGCATGCAAAATATCAGAGGAAGCTCAGATACATTGAAAGGAAATATCAGCAGATGCATTAACAATTATCCGGATAACTTACAGAGCATAGCCAAAGCTAAGTAGAACAAAGACGTAGAACAAAGACCGGTTTCAATAACCTTGTCATCCAAGTTATACAGTGATGAAACAATGCTTCTTCATCAACAGGTCAGACACCTTTTCCTTCAATTTTGGACTCAAATGCACGACGATCAAACTAGGGGGGAGTGCTGGCAACTCATGAAGCTTGTCGCAGCGACGTACATCAAGAGTCTCCAGCTTCGAAAGATGCTTGATTTCAGGAGGTAGGCTGGAAATAACAGAATTTCGCAACCTCAAGATTCTCAGATTCTCTAGCTTCCCAATATCTCTAGGAATGTCCCCTTCTATATTCCTACACAAGGAGGCATCTATTTCTTCAAGGCTATGTAAATGCCAAATAAAACTAGGAAATTTTCTTATGAAGCAATAGTGCATCTTTAACACTCTCAACCTCTGCAAATTACCAAAGGAACCCGGCAATTCAGAAATGCATGTTCCTGAAATATCCAGCTCCTCTAAAGGGCTTCCCAATTGGCCAATGGACTCTGGCAGTTTTCGTATCCTATGACAATTCCTCAATGACAAGCGTCGGAGTTTCGCGCCAACTCCACTAGGGAGTTCGGTAATAGTTGAATTATTTGCTGAGAGTATTGAAAGTGATGTCAGGTGTTCAACTTCTTATGAATCACTTCGCAAAGAAATATCACGCACAGAAGTCTCATCAATGAGGAGCTCTTTCAAATCTTTCAAAGCACCCAGTTCGGCAGGCAACCTGTTGAGTTCAGCGCAGGACTTCAAATTTAGGCAAAGCAATTTTTCGAGACCCCCAATCGAAGGATCTAAATGGACCAACCAAGAGCATCGCTCTAGAATCAGTATCTCCAAGTTTGGAAAGCTAGAAAATTCAGGACTTATCAATAAGTCAATGCAACTAGTGAGATTTAAGACTTTCAACTGCTCCATCTGTAAAACAGGAGAGAAAAATCATAAGGTCAATTGCCAGATAATTAACACAATAAATACATTAGAGCAGTAAACAGGAAACCACCTTGATTTTCCTCCAACCTCCCCAGTCTTTAGTGACTTTGCTCCATGAAAGATCAAGAATGACCAGTTCAGTCAGATTAAGTTCTGTTGCTTCGAAATCCCTTGGGCACCCTCGCCAACGAAGCCACCTTAACTTTGGAAATACATCTGCAAAATTTCCAGTCATACTTGCATGATCCAATTCCAAGAACCTTATGTTTGGCAAAGTTTCCGTACATGTATCGGGGCAAAGGGATTCCGCCACTTCTATTCCCTACATTTGCCAAGAGAAACAAAACAATCTTAAGTCATAAAGACGATGGGACAATCTTGCTAAGGACTAGGGTGCTATTTTTTCCGTGCATGCAAAGACAACCCACCCATGGTAAAATAAGTAAAAAGCTGGATAACAAATTTAAACTTATACATCAAGGCTTCCATTTTATGGAAGAAAGCAAACCATTGAACAAAAAATCCTTACCTCTTCTTTGTTGATTACTTTGGGGTCTGGATCATTGATGTATAGTCTTCTGCGCTTTACATGATATGTAGGTTCTCCTTGATCTACAGCTCTGCAGAGGTGCTTCAACAGTTTATGCATCCACAGCTTGTTGTCTTCTCCAATTTTTGCTAGGGGCATCAGAACTTGGTAAGAAGGCAAAAGATCTAAATCAGGCCACATATATGATGCAATTTGGCTATCCATGCCATTGGCAAACCATGCTATGTCCTGAAATATTTGTTTCTGCTTTTCATCTAATGCTTCATAACAGATTTTCAAAATCTCCCTACAATCCTTCAAAATCTCTTGAGAGTGTGGTTTTATCATGTCCTCCATCTTCCTCCAATCTTCTATTGTTTTTCCATGTAGAAGTGAACCGATAACTTCAATAACAAATGGCACCTACCCCGTGGCTTTGACAATGTGCTTCCCAATTGCAGGATACCAAGGTATTGAAGCATGCTTGTAAAAAAGTTCAAGAGCTCGACCATTATCCATCTTATTCACCTCATAGATATTAGCCCTTTCTGGCACAAATGTTTCGAGAATTCCAAGATTTTCTGATGTAACAATTATCCGACTTCCACGACCAAACCACTCAAGTTGGGTACCAACTAGATCATAAAGATGAGACGGTTCTTCCACATCATCTAGGACAATAAGAGCTTTTATGTTGCTGAATACATCCAAGAAAAACTTGATTCCTCCTTCAAAAGAACCAACATTGCATTCTCGATCAAGAATATCACATATCAACTTAGTTTGCACAAACTGAATACCGCCATTATTTCACACTATTTCACTAATCTCTGCGAGAAAGCTACAACTATCGAAACATGAGGAGAGTCGGTTGTATACGGCCTTCGCAATAGTTGTCTTGCCAATTCCGTTAGTTCCATGGATTCCAACCATGCGTGGTTTATTTCCATCATCTTCTATTGCCAATAATTTGATTACCTCCTTCACTCGATCATCAATACCAGTTACCTGTTCAATTGTGGCAAATGAGGTCTGCGACGACTCCAAAGGGAAAGTAGGAGGTTTCAACACCTTGGGACGTACAAGTGGTGGAATCCAATCCAAATTAGGACACCTCTGTATTATTAATGTGGACAGATTAGGAAGCGATAAGAGAGAATCAATATCACTTTCTGTGTACTCCACCGTAGGTAGCTCACCAATCTCCAAATGCTTGAGGCTAGTGAGCTCACCAAGTAATGGGAGACTTTTGCATGCTGTACAATCAAACAAACGTAGCCGAACTAATTTGGGCATGCAAGACATCCAGCTTGGAAACCTTGTGCCCCCATAGCCTCGTATTTCTAAGCTTCGAAGATTTAAGCTTGGCTGCATCTCCTTAGGTAAAACTTCATCACTTTCCTTTCTGGCAAACACTAACACTAGTGAAACTAAGGAATCCTTCTCCTTCAAGTTTGCAGCATCTGATTCTGCTACCACATCTTCTATTCCCCCCTTCACTTCAATTCTGAGGCTTCCCCTCAGATTGCTTAACTTGTTTAACTCCCCAAGCCCACTGTGATTCTGTGGACAAGAATCATTCCTGGGCAGAAGGAAATCTGTTAGAGTGTGCAAAAGAGTCAACTGGCCCAACCCTTGTGGCATATGAGATAGGACACTACAATCGCTTATCTCAAGTTGCCTTAGGTTGACCAATTTTCTAAAATCTTCAGGCAATTCTATTAGCTTGTAACACATATTGAGTTTAAGTACTTGCAATGTTTCCAATCTTGTCACAGAATCAGGAAGCCTTACGATTCCTTCATTTTCAGAGAGATCTAGAAATGTCAGGTGCTTCAACTCACAAATAGAACTCGGCAGCTTCTCAATACCGCTGTCATGCAAATCCAAGGCACGTAAGAACTTGAAACTAGAAATTAATTTGTGAAGAGTTTTTTCGCCCATTTGTGTTTCACGCCTCAAGCTTTTTCTTTGACTAGTTTTGATGAATGTCCTCAGACGATATGCTCCGTGCAAATATGTATCTCCCTGTGAGAAATCTAAAGTTGAATCCCACGATATATGATGAGCTCTTTCTTCAAGGCATGGCCATGAATGATAAATTCTTCCATACTCAGTTCCAGCAACATGGCGTGCTAGGTCATGTACTAAATGATGTATCCCACAAGACGTCACATTTCCTAGTTCATCTTTAACGCAGTCTTGAAAGAAATTCCTCCTGAGTAGATCCATGAAATAGTCATGAGCAATATCTTCCATGTCCCAATCTCCATTGTCTATGGGCTGGATAAATCCTTCTTCTATCCAGAGACTCATCAACAATTGTTTATCAATCACCCAGTCTCTGGGAAACAATGAACAGAAGGCAAAGCACTGTTTTAGATGGCATGGGAGATGAATATAACTAACCCGAGGTAAATTTTTAGAAAATTCTGAGGTCTCGCGCAACAAAAGTAACCACTCCTCTTCAGTTTTCTTGCAGAATAATAGACTTCCAATCATTCGTATTGCCAAAGGGATTCCATTACACTTTTGGACTATCTTCCTCCCGATATCTACCTTAATTGAATTTCCAGTCTCTTTTTCTTCCAAGCAAGCCATTCTCATACATAAATCAAAAGACGACTTTATTGGAAGGACCGCGAGATGATAAGATGTGGATGTACTCGTAGAGTCCGCAACCTTCCAATAGTGTGTAGTTATCAGAATCTTGCTTCCTCGGGCACCTCCCATCAATAAACTTTTCAAGCTCCCCCATTGTTCAGGATCCTCTTCCCGCAGATCGTCAATAACTAGGAGATATCTTTGCAACCGCAACACGTCATCTTCTCTCTCTGTTGTCTCTCTTCCTCTGATCTTTCGCAATTCCCCTTCGAGATTACGGAAGCCGTTAACCCAAATCCTTAAATCAAAATGCTTCTTGACCATGTCATCTTCGTATAGACATCGAGCGAGAGCAGTCCTTCCAACCCCATCGCCACCCCATATTGAAAGGACGGGAATTTGATCATCAGTTTTAGATCTAGCAAGAACTTCGTAATTACGCTTTTATCATCCTCTCTCCCTATAATCTCCTCATCGCACACAAAGGCGTCCAACCGCTCTCTTCTCTCTACACGCACAACCACCGCGCACTCTCGCAAGCCCAAATCCGTCCCTTCGGCAGCGATGGCTTCTATTCTCTTCCTGATTTCCTTCGCACGGGCGCTCATCTCCAGCATTAAATCAGGTTTTTCAGAAGGCGAAGAGGAGGAGGGAATTGCCTGCTTCAACTTCTCATCTTTGCTCGGCGTTTCTCGTAATGGCATGACGTCAATGCTCCATTCTTCGAGTAAGTCCTCCGCCTCATAGAAAGCATCTTTGAGATCCTCCAACCATTGTTCGATGTCCTTGTCGCTCTCGTCGCTGAGGACCCGCTTTTCCGCATCGGGCACTATGCTTTGGAGATAGGAAAAGGTATCCTCCATCTCGGTGTCGCCAGCGCCCCATAATTCTGCAGCCTCTGGGAAAGCATCCACAAGTTTAGCTACTCTGAAGAGGAGTGGTTCCGCCATAGCTCTTCTGGGGTGAAGGGGATCCTGCGCCTCCTCTTTTTCCTATAGGGAGGATGCTCAGCCGACGCCGAGTCGCGACCTGTTTGATCTCCTCCCGTTCTATGCACAGCCAATCAGTATCGAAAAGACGAAAATACCCTCAATTGCCAGTACAGGGATTAATAAAATCGAGCTTACTGGGCCACCATTTCCCATCTTCTCTCTCTCTATGACTTTATTAAAGATTTTTCAAGAATCGTCATCATCATGAGCGGAAGTAATTATGCGGAGTGTAATATAGTAAATCATTTTAGGAGATATCTAATGTGGGACTTTTGTTTGAGTAGGGATCTAATATGGAAAGATAAAAGCTACAAAAGGTCCACCGGAAAGACGTATGAGGATTAAGGGTTTAGGAAATAGTCAATGTTCATAGTCTTCCAAAAGAGGAAACATCGAGATTTGCTAAGCCATAATCAACATTGAAAATCTACTAGACGAGCAGATTAATAAGGATTAGCAAGGCAAGGAGGAAAATTCAGATTCCACCAAAATAAAAATGTCGATCAGGATAAGCAAGAAATTATAGAAGAGAAAAAAACAAAAGAAAGCACAAATTTATACTCTTTCCTAAATTCTAATACAATGTTTTGCAACATTGAAGCTCATTAAAACTATTTTCCTATTCTGAACAAACTTGTGGTATCGAATAGATAGTGCAATAAAGGTATTGCTTACTAGCAGAATGATCAATCCCCTGCAATTTAGTGTCCTATGTACTATTTCTAGAGGCAATCCCTAGAAAAGAGCTTGTTGATATATTCTTACCCTGTAACTATCATGCACTAGTCAATATCTTAATAGATTTAAATTGGTGGTTGACGGCTTGTTGATCAGATACAAGGAAAGCTGTTGCTAATGCTTGCATCACTTTTTTTTTTAATGATCAAATTCTCTCACATTTACCTGCTCCCACTTTCTACTATCTTTTTCAAACTTTTTTTCGTTTACTTATATAATGTAAATTTTCATTTTTTTCTATAATTTTCTAAAACTATAATTTTTTATGTACTTGAGAATATATAATTGACGTACCAAAATACAATATATTATTGTTTTGCCAAAATTTAATAGATGACGAAATATTTTTCACAAAATTTATTTCTTAGTTTTATCAAGAAGAGATGGATTTTGTGATGATTTCGAACATGAGTATTATCCAATGGAGCACCATGAATAGATATATTTCAACGAAATTTAATCAACAATGAAGTCACTGACATAAAAAGTTTTGTCCGAATTTAAGCACGATGAAGTGTGATCACGTAAGATATTTCGTTGGAATTTGATTGGTAATGAATATCTTAAAGTTATAGTTAAGATACACACTAGAATTTAATCGACGACGAAATATCTAGAAACTAGAGTTAAGGTATAGGAGATACAAAGATAATTGAAATATAACATTGACAAAAGATAATAGATTTTTGTCATAATTGTTGGGGGTTTACAAGAATACGATATGGTTATTTAAAGCATCCAATCAACTGTTACCAACGGTTATTTAATTTAAAAAGATAACTTCCCGATTCTATCTTCAAAACAATAACTTCATAATCCTATATGGCGTCACTGTAACTTCCCAATTCTATCTTCAAAACAATAACTTCATAATCCTATATGGGGTCACAAGAAATTACATTATCAACAATTTCCTATTATTTAGTAACACTTATCTAAAAGAGCATATGTATCTGAAAATATCACTACTAGGCAGATGTCGAGGACTTCATCCCACATAACTGATGTTTGACATCTCGGCTGGTGGCCGGGGCCGATGGTGGGTGGCTGACAACCGGTGGCGGGCGTCCGGCATCCCACGAGCGGCAAGTGGGCAAAGGGCAATAATGAGAGTGAACGATGAGAAAAAAATTGATTTCTCATTTCTATTCTAGAAATAAAAAAGTTAAAAATTTTAACTTATGATTTTTGCTCCAAATTTATTTTTGAAATAGAAATCTGTTCCAGAAATAGAAAAATGAAATTGCATTTCTAAACGGATTTATGTTCCAAACTTTTTTTGGGGAACATAAAAATAGAGAAATAGATAAACAAAAATTTTATCATGCACACCCTTAGTGACCTTGGAGACGATTCCTTCCGCCACCATACATCTTCAGGGGATTGATCCCTGCAACCTCCTCTCTTTCTCTTTTGCTTTTAGTTTTGGGAAGATGCTCTCCTGCGCATCGTCCCCTACTTTCATACACATTTACCCCATCAAGGGCATTTTCATCTTATTTTTTCTATTTTTCCTTTTTCTTTTTCTTTTTTTCCCTCTTCTCTCTTCCCTCCACCGGCCATGGCGGAGGGAAGCCGGTGTTTGGTGAGGGCGGCCCTCGCTAGATCCGGTGAGGGCACCCTCGCCCGACACCGGTGAGAGTAGTCCTCACCGGACGTCGCCTTCCCTCCACCGACTTCGCCATGGCCAACGGAGGGAAGAGAGAAGAAAAATTTTAAAAAATAAAAAATAAAAATAAAAATATTTAAAAAGTAAAAAGACCAAAATGCTCCATAGTTTAGGATAAAGATGTCACACGGATAGAAGTTTAGGGTTTGTTGTGTCATGAAAAAAAGTTTTGGGTAAATGTGTCGCAGTTGGCAAATTTCGGGGTTTTTTATGTCACAAAAAAAAATTTTGAGGTAAATTTGTCACTTTGGGTAAAGTTTAGGATTTTTTGTGGTTTTTTCCCTAAAGATTTTTCAAGGACTATCATTATCATGGACGGAAGTAATTATGCGAAGTCTAATATAGTAAATAATTTTGAGAGATATCTAATGTGGGATTTTTGTTTGAGTAGGGATCCAATATGGAAAGAAAAATGCTGCTAAAAGTCCACTAGAAAGACAAATGAGGATTAAGAGTTTAGGAAATAATTAAGTCTTCCAAATTCGTCCTCAACACACCCCATAATTGTGCATCATTAGCCAAATCATCTAGAAGTTTAGCAAACTTGGAGGTGATTACCTCCGCCATAGCTCTTCAGGAGTGAAGGGATCCCCTTCTCCTCTTTTTCTTTCGGGAGGGTGCTCTGGTGATGCCAAGTCGCGACTTTTTGGTCTCCTCTCGTTCTATGCACAACCAATCAGTATCGGAAAGACGAAAATACCGTCATTTGACAATACAAGGATTAATAAAATCGAGCTTAATGTGCCCCATTCCCCAACTTCTCTCTCTCTCTATGACTTTATTAAAGATTTTTCAAGAACCATCATCATCATAAACGGAAGTAATTATGCGAAGTGTAATACAGTAAATAATTTTAGGAGATATCTAATGTGGGACTTTTATTTAAGTAGGGATCTAATATGGAAAGATAAATTCTACAAAAAATTCCACCGGAAAGACGAATGAGGATTAAGAGTTTAGGAAATAGTCAACGTTTATAGTCTTCCAAAAGAGGACACATCAAGATTTGCTAAAACAAAATCAACATTGAAAATCTACCGGACAAGCAAATAAATAAGGATTAGTAAGGCAAGGAAGAAAATTCAGAGTCCACCAAAATAAAAATGTGGATCAGGATAAGCAAGAAAATTATAAAAGAGAAAAAAAAAAAAAGCACAAATTTATACTCTCTCCTAAATTCTAACACAATGTTTTGCAATATTAAAGCTCATTAAAACTATTTTTCTATTCCGAACAAACTCATGGTATTCAATGGGGCAAGTACAAATCTTAATGGGAAGCAAAATGAATAGATAGTGCAATAAAGGTATTGCTTACTAGCAGAATGATCAACCCCTTGCAATTTAGGCAGCGAATGGTAACGTTTCTATTCCTTTGAATTTTTGTTCTTTTGTTCCCCAGAACAAAAAAAGAACAGAAATCCGTTTTGTAACACCAAGTAGTTTTTCTATTCTTCGGAATAAAAAGTTAGCTCGGGAATAGATTTGGAGCAGAAACGATAAACAAAATAAAAAAAGTTACTTCTTATTCCCGGGAATAATTTCTAGAAATAAGCCAATTTTCTTTTTTATTTTTATTTTATTTCTCTCTCTTGCTGCGGCCACCTCCAACCGCCTAGAGCCACCGTCGACTGCCGCCCACTGCCACCCACCGCCACTCGTCGCCGGCCGCCGGCCGCCACCCTCCGCCACCGGTCGCCGCGTCGCGCCGCCGCGCCCGTCGCCGCCCAATGCCGCCGGTCCCCCGCCACCACCGCCGCCTGTCCGCCTCCGCTCGTTGTTGCTAGCCACCGCACAGCCCATCGAGTGCCGACTGCTGCCGGCCGATGAGCTGTGTAGCAGCGGTCGATGATGATGGTTGGCGGCCGGTGGTCATGCGGTGGCGGCGGCAAGCAGCGACGAGCAGCCACAGCCGGCGGTTGGCGGTCGGTAATCCATGAGCAAGAATAAAAAACGAATAAATATAAAAAAGAAACTGTTGCGTTACCAGACGCATTTCTATTCTTTTTCTATTCTAAGAGTATAAATTTTGTGTAGTTACCAAATGCATTCTTTTACTCAGAAATTGTTCCCTGGAATAGAAATAGAAAAGAACTATTTCTTAAAAAAAAAAAACTCTTTCCCAGCCAAGAAGCGTTGTCATGCGCAACCTTAGTGTCCTATGTACCATTTCTAGAGGCAATCCCTAAAAAGGAGTTCTTGATATATTCTTACTCTGTAACTGTCATGCACTAGGCAATATCTTAATAGATTTAAATTGGTGGTTGACCGCTTGTTGATCAGATACAAGGAAAAGCTGTTGCTAATGCTTCTCTCACTTTTTCTATGGTTGAATTCTCTCATATTTACCTGCTCTCACTTTCTACTATCTTTTTTTCAAACCATTTTTTTCGTTTACTTATAATGTAATTTTTTTTTATAATTGTCTAAAACTATAATTTTTATGTACTTGAGAATATATAATTGACGTACCAAGATACAATATATTATTGTTTCGCTGAAATTTAATGGACAACGAAATATTTTTTACAAAATCAATTGAACTCAAGATACTCTAGTGCCTCTAAATTGATGCCGGACAACATGCGTGGAGGATAAAAAATCATCAATGCAACTGAGCATGCCTCCTAATGAATGCAATGCGAATTCTCTAACAGCTGATATTGATGGGTAATATTTGAAATAGAATATTGGTTGACACATCCTGTGCTTCTTTTGCTGTATTGAGACGACCAAATTGAAGTTTCATAGAAGAAATCAAAGTGTTTCGAAGCTATGTAATGATTCAATGATTCTTGCTATCCCAGTCCTTCAATTGTCGATTAAATTTCTCTCTAGTTTCACCGTAATCTGAGCAGATGCATGGATAGCACTAGTGACGTAACGCTAGAGCCAGCATCCTCAAGAAACTAGATATTTCTTGAGCCCATCAAACATAATTAGAACCATTCAAAATGGTATGAATGGGTACTTATATTATTGTCACTAAGGATTGTCATTCAACTTGCTCACATTCTACATGTGCTGATGATGAATATCTGATCACGATGTTGAGGAGTTAACAATGATGATGGTAAGTTACGTAGCTAAAAATGACTGTTGACAGTATAAAAAATAGCCATTGTAAGACTAGACTCCATGGCTGAAAAATCGAGAAAGACAACTAAAAATCAACCAACAGGTTTCTACTTTAGTAAAGTGATGCAAGAAACTCCATTTTAGAAAACTGCCAAATTAAAAAGAAACGATTGTATAGGCAATCCCGATTTTGGCACGGGTATTTGATAACTCTCAGACGGCTAGCTAGATCTTTTTAAAGGTCTCCAATGGTTGGCTTAAAGACTTCTATAAATAAGGATCATCAAAGCTTAGAAGATGTTGGACTCGAGAATTGTTGTAGTCATGCTTTAAGCTAGAAATCATCTTTGTTGCTATCTCTTTGTAAAAGTTTAGCCTTGTAATAGCAAATAGTTAAGTGTACAAGTATAATTGCAGTGGTTGAGTCCTGATAATGTGATATATCCTGTGAAAGAAACAATACTTGCTAGTTGCAACTTACTATATTGATTTCTAGTGAATTCTAGCTATTGTTGAGCCGTTTGTTGGAGATTAGAAAGGCTTGAGAATAAAGTCGAATCACTATATATTGCTATGTGATCGATCTTCGGTGTTTCTCATCTGCTTTAATTTGTTAACTATCATCACACACACCGATCAACTTCATACAATCTGGTTTGCTAATTGTTATTATTTCGTGAAAAATTTTCAATAGCACTTCACTCAACCTATTCAACCCCACTTGTAGGTTGCATTATTAGTCCTAGCAATTGATATAAGAGTCTCATTACTTGTTATCCATAGTGCTTTAATTCTAAGTATAAAGATTTGTTTGAATGGCTTACCTTAGCAACTTTCTTGCTCCCGATTTTCATGCACCAAACAACCCTCTATGCTTTGATGGAACCAACTACAAATATTGGAAGCAAGGTATGCAAGCTTAACCATTGAGGTTCCCCTTCCCACATAGGAAGGAGGAGGTGGAGGGTTTGAATCTAGCGGGGTTGGGATGAGGATAATTATGTTTTCTGGTCTGGATTGCAACTCCAACGCCCCCACAAAGTGGTAAGGTAGAAGTTTAAGAAAGAGTTGAGAGTTAAAGTATGATTGACAAAAAAAAATAAGATATGCAAGCATATATATCGATATTTCATGATCAAGGGTGTAGTACTATTTGTAGTAGCGGTCCTTATATGTCGTATTAACAATCGAAATATGGTCAAAAGAAAAAATCTCTATTTGAGAGGGCTTCTTCCTATACCTATGAATTCCATTGGACCCAGAAATGATACATTGGAAGAATCTTTTGGGTCTTCCAATATCAATAGGTTGATTATTTCGCTCCTCTATCTTCCAAAAGGATATATATATAGACTTTTAGAATAGATTATTTTAGGACACAAATGACTTTCATTTAATTTTAATATCTTAGATTCAAATTAGTTTAAAGGAAACTTAAAATGTACAAAATTAAAACATTCAAATCCCACTCTAGATATGCGTCGTGTATCCTTGATAATTAAAGCTATAATTGATTTTTCCTTTCAAAGTATCCTTGCTCAGATACTTTGAAAGGAAAAATCAACATAAACAATAACAATTATCTGGATACTTACTGAGCCCAGCTGGGGTTAAGTAGAACAGAGACCGGTCTATCCAAGTTACCCAATGATGAAACAATGCTCCACCAAAAGCGTACCGGACGTGATCTCAAACACCCAGCACCACTCTTTGAAACAAAGACAAATTCTAAAGATTAGACATCTTTTCCTTCAGTTTTGGACTCAAATGCACATTAGCCAAACCAGAGGGAAGAGCTGGCAACTCATGAAACATGTCGCAGTGAAGTACATCAAGAGTCTCCAGCTTGGAAAGATGCTTGATTTCAAAAGGTAGGCTAGAAATGGCTCAATATCGCAGCATCAAGATTCTCAGATTAATTAGCTCCCCAATATCTCTAGGAATCTCCCCTTCTAAATTCCTACACGAGGAGGCATGTATTTCTTCAAGGCTATGCAGACGCCAAATAAAACTAGGAAATTCGCTTATGAAGCAATAGTCCACCTTTAACACACCCAACTTCTGTAAATTTCTAAAGGGATCTGGCAATTCTAAAATGCCTGTTCCCGAAATATCCAGCTCCTCTAAATTGCTTCCCAATTGGCCAATGGACTCTGGAAGTTCTTGTATCCAACGACAACTCCTCAATGACAAGCATCGGAGGTTCACCAGCTTTCCAAATCCATCAGGGAGTTTGGTAATGTTTGAATTATCTACTGAGAGTATTGAAAGTGATGTGAGGTGTTCAATTGAATGGGGCAGGAAACTCAATGACAAGCAATTGAAGACAGAAAGAGTTTCAAGTTCCTTTGAATCACCTCCCAAGGGAATATCACACACAGAAGTCTCATCAATGAGGAGCTCTTTCAGGGCTTTTTTTTTTGGGTCAAAATTACGCATGATATTCATTCGTTAACGGAGTACGGAGAAATTACATCAAGAGCATTAGAGCATAATATATTAAAAAGAGTAAAAGGAGGGTGAGTGACCCAATTCTTAGGTAAAGCGTTTACCCGCTATGATTTGGCTAACCAATCGGCGAGCTTGTTTGAGTCCCGGCTGCAATGGACTATAGAGAGGCTCGAAAATTTGTTCTTCAACTCCTTGGCCCGATCCACTAGGGGTTGTACTTCTTAGTTAAGCTGATCTGCCGAGATTACACAGTGTACAAGTACACTGCAGTCGGAATGAAGCTCGAGCGTCTCTGTAGATCTGGGGAGAAGAAAGTTTAGGGTTTCAACCAACGCCACCGCTTCTGCTTGTTGGGGTGAGCTCGCTGCAATTGATTTGGAGAAGCCATCGAGCATCCTCCCCGACACATCTCAGACAACACATGCTATGGCTGCCCGATTCTTCCTTCCATTCTTGTTCTGTCGGCTTCGAACGTCTGAGTTTCCACCAAGAGAAGCATCTGGTCAGGAGTCTCCACTGTTCTCATCTGAATTGCGCTCGGAGAGGGGTAGATCTGCAGAGTTTCGGGCAGCAAAGGCTTCTTCTTCAGCTCCTGTTCTATTCTCGCCTGTGGTCGACGTTGTCTGTCCACTATTTAGTCACTCAGGTCGCGTCGAGACAACAGGGGTTCGAGCAAGAGAGATGAGGGTTATCTCTGCATCTGGTGGGAAGTCTCCTCTATTCGCATCTGGACTTTTCTCGATGGGGGTTAGATCTGCAGCACCTCAGATAGAAGAGGCGTCCTCTGCAGATCCTGTTCTATTCGCACATGTGTTTGACACTAGATGAGTACTATTTAGTCACTCAGGTTGGGTCGAAGAAGTAGGGGTTCGATCAAGAGAGATGAGGGAAAGATTTGCATCTAGTGGGGAGTTTCTACCGTTTGCGTCTATGCTTGACCTTGGGTTTGCTCTGTTCAGGCCCCTGTTAGGCTTAGGTCGAGTCGAAGTAGCAGAGTCTTGAGCAAGAGATGTGACCTCCGGAGTTGAGACAACATAGTTTCGTGTGGGAGAGAGGATCATTGGAGTTTCTTCCCCGTTATGTGCTATTACACTTGCAGCTCGTCTTCTATTTTCACCCCTGTTCATCTCGATTCTTGGAGGGGTCTCTGAATCTTGCGCGAAGGGACTAGTCACCCTGGCTTCTCCTCTAGCAGTCTTTGTATTGTTCTCAGTTTGGGATGAATCATCCAACTCAGGAGAGAAAGAAGCATCGATATTAACCTTCAGAACACCAGGTTTCAGTTTTTGCCATTTGTGGGTATGGTCTACTTTTTTGCTTGCTCTATTTTTGTTGCCGTTCCAAGTCTGAAAGCTGTCATTCTGGGATATTGCTCCGTCTAAAGTTTGCTGCGATTTTAGGGCCATTTTCTGGAAAATTGCATTGTTTCGGTCCTTCCAGATACACCACAGGGTCATCACTACGAGATCAAACTGAGGTGAGGTTTGTGGATCCTCCCTTAACTTAATTACCCATTCATCAAACCGAGTAAGACCCATTGTTTTGATACAGATTTGCAGGGGATGCTAACGCCATATTGGTGAAGTCCAAGGGCAGAGTAGCAAGGTGTGTTCCACTGTCTCAAGTTCCTGCTTGCATAGCGGACATATCGGTGCAAGTATGATATTCCTTCTATCTAGGTTCTCCAAAGTAGGTAGGACATTATGGCATGCATTCCATAGAAAGATTTTAACTTTGGGGGTTGTTTCTGCTTGCCAAATGTATTTCCACAAAGCTAGTTTAACCTGGTAGGAAGATGATGCTCTTGTAGTGAGAACACTAGTTATAAGGCTCCTGTTGCTGAAGTATCCACTTTTAACTGAGTAATCCCCTGATTTGTTGTCAGCCCAGACTAGTTTATCATCTGTATTCGGTAAGCCTATAGGAATGGTAAGAATTTCTGTTACTGTTTCTTCATCAAACAGATTCTCAATTAAAGATTCATTCCATTGTCCCTCATCAATGTCTATGAGTTCAGCCACTTTAACTGGCTCATTCCTTGTTGCTGGGCCACCAAGCAAACCTTTTTTTAGCCATCTATCATTTCTAATGGAGATTTTCTTTCCATTCCCAACCGCCCACATGATTCTAGGAGATATAGCATCCCTCCCCGTTAGGAGACTTTGCCAACCCCACGAAGACCGATATCCTCTTCCAGCATTCAAAAAATCCCCTTGTGGAAAGTATAAACCTTTCATAAGTTGGCCCCAAAGCGTATTTAGCTGCTGAGCTAATCTCCAAGCTTGCTTCCCTAGCATAGCTTTATTAAAAACCCATAAGTCTTTAAATCCAAGTCTCCCTTCCTCCTTTCTAAGCTTTAAATTATCCCATGTTTTCCAGTGTAAACCAGAAGTTTTATTACTAGTTTTCCACTAGAAATTAGCAATTCTCCTCTCGATAGCTTTACAAATTGAAAGTGGAATTTTGAAAATGGACATAGCGTATTAAGGAATAACTTGTACCACAGCCTTTATCAATATTTCATTCTTGGCTTTTGACAATAAGTTCTCTTTTCAGCTCTCCAATTTCATGTTAACTCTAGCAAGGATCCAAGCAAACAGCTCTTTTTTCGATCCCCCCCAATCTGATGGAATGCTAAGATATTTCCCTGTTTTGTTAATTATAGGAACTCGTAACTTAGAAGCCATATTCCTCTTCAAACTCTCTGGGCAGCCTTTACTGAAATATATCACGGATTTGTTTAGGCTAATGGCCTGACCAGAAGCAAAGCAATATTGATGAAGAATAGTCGCCAGATTCTGACATTCCATTATAGTTCCATGTAGGAAGAAGATTGAGTCATCCGCGAATAAGAGATGCGATAGCGTAGGACAGCTGTGAGTTAGTTTAATTCCTCGAATATTACCTATTGAAACAGCTTGCTTTATCAAGATAGATAGTACATTGGCCACTAAAATGAAGAGATAGGGAGACAACGGGTCACCTTGGCGAATTCCTCTAGTGGGTTTGAAATAAGGCATGGGCTCTCCGTTGATTTTAATGCTGTACGATACTGTAGACACACATTGCATCACCCAATTAACCCACATTCCACAGAAACCTATCTTAATTAGACACTCCCGAAGAAAGTCCCATTCTATTCAATCATAGGCCTTTTGCATATCTAACTTTAGTATCGCTTGGAATCTTTTTTTCCTCTCCCGTGTTCTTATTCTATGTTACACCTCCTATATGATCAAGATATTGTCTTGAATTTGGTGTCCCCCAACAAAAGCACTCTATTCTTCTTCAATTAGGTTGGGGAGTAACGGTTTCAGCATATTTGTCAACGTCTTGGAGATGATCTTGTATATGAAATTAATAGGCTTATAGGACGAAACTGTTCTATCTTCTCCGAATTTGGGATTTTTGGAATGAGGGTTATTGATGTCCTGTTGAGCTCAGGGTTTATGGATCCCGTTTCAAAAAATTGTTGCACCTCCTTGAAAACTCTTGATTTAGGTCATTCCAATGCTTTTGAAAGAATAAACCATTAAAATCGTCAGGTCCGGGAACTTTAGCAGCTTCTAACTGAAATGCTGCAGCTGTAATTTCCTCCATTGTAACAGGCTATGTCAGTTGTTGATTCATGTCGGCATCAACCGAGCTTGAGATCTGATCTAAAATTGGCTGTAAATTTATGTCTCCTCCTGATTTAAATAGATCATTGAAGTATGCTCCTGCCATTTCCTTCATAGCCTTCGTGCTTCTCATCCGCTGCCCTTCTGAATTTTTCAACATTGTGATTTTGTTCCGGATTATTCTTTGGATGATAGTAGCATGAAAAAATTTGGTGGTTCTATCTTCTCATTTAAGCCAGTTAATCCTTGATCTCATCCCCTAATATAACTCCTCTTGCCACCATAGATTCTCAATTTCTTGGTTTATCCTTTTTATCTTAACATGATCATTTGACCCCTTAGGATTATTCATCATCGCTTGGAGCTTACTCCTTAACCAAGAGATTCTCTTATGTGCATTAGAGAATTTGTTTTTACTCCATTTCGCCAGATTTCGGGACACTATATTCAGCTTATCTACGATATTATTCCTTGGAGCGTTTACTGAGATCCAAGCATTCTTTACTATTTGTCCGTATTCCTCATCCTCCACCCAAAAAGTTTTAAATTTGAACATTCTCCTTCTACACTCATTCTTTGGGAAAAGTGATAGAAGTAGCGGGCTATGATCTGAGCCAATACGTAGTAAGGCTAGGTATTCTGCATTAGGATATGTTAGTCTCCATTCCATTGTAAAAACTGCTCTATCTAGCTTCTCCTTAACAAAAGCATCTCATTCTCTATTATTAGTCCAAGTAAAAGCACAACCCTTGCTCTCCAAATCCATTAAAGAACAAGCATGTAAGAAATCCCGAAACGCTATCATTCGGTAATGCTCAGCCATTCTTCTTCCTTTTTTCTCCCAATGATACAAAACTTCATTAAAATCGCCTAGACATAGCCAAAGAAGTTGATTTGATGTGCTGTCTTTTTGGATCGACTCCCATAATAACACTCCTTCTCTGAATTCGTTGGGAGCATGTAGAAAGGTGATTCTCATGAGTTGTCTTAACTCTAAGATTTGACAACAGACATTTATATGAGTCCCGAAATACCCCTTAATTGTTAAATTAAGTTGATCATTCCAGAAAATAGTCAAACCTCCCGCTAAACCATCTGGATCTACCAAAAAAACAGTTTTGAAGTTTGAGTCACCTCCTAACTTGTTGCACCATTTGCTCTTGATTTTTAGTTTCCATTAAAAATACCAAACTGGGCCTTTCTTGAGTCACTAAGACTCTCAATGCTTGAATTGTCAAGGGTGTGCCCAACCCTTGACAATTCCAACTTAGGAACTCCATGGATAACTCGGTGGCGTATTAGGGCTAGCCACCAAAGCCCACTGAATTGACTTCTTTTCTACTGACACTTGCTTCTAATTCAACACTAAATTAGAAACAGAGCGATCCAAACAACAAACAATTCTAGCACTTAGCTAACATAGACATGCACCAGTATGAATTTAAAGGCCTTCCTACTACTATCCCATAAACCATCGCTCATTATCACTCCAATATTGAACTCTGTTTTGATACCAGCAAAACGAGATGTCACGCCCTAATCCTCGAACGCGCACCCATCCCTCACTTGGTCGATTAATAGCGACATCCTAGGACGCATCGCCAACCCTTTCATTTTAATATGCATGCGGAAGTATATAATAAAATCCCTAGACAATAAAACAATGTGATAGAAAAGTAGGGGCATAATTTTTCACAACTGAAAATCACAACCACACTTTTATACAAGGCAAACCACATAGTACATATCACCATACTATTTACAGAAGCCTGGTCTATCATACATTAGTCCACTTCTTAAGGTTTGTAAGACAGGATGGGGGTCTCAATCCTCATCCGGGTCGTACTTAAGATCCTCCTCTTTTTCTTCTTCCTCTTCTTCATCTTCTTCTTCAATCTCCTCATCAAGCTTACCCTTGGGTTCATTCGTCGGTTCGTCCTCAGGCTCCTCCTCCATGGGTTCATCCTCCTGCCACTCCTACTCTACGATCTCTCCCTCTTCACCATTCCAGTTGTCGTCATTGACTGAGTACACGGGAGTCCGAGCATCATCCTCTTCCTTAGGGTCCTTAGCATCCACTACCGATCCTTCCTTAGGATCAGCCGTTCCTTCTCCAAACGCTTCCTCTAGAACGTACATGGGCACATCACCCTTAGGTATAGGACCCTCTCTTCGCCCATTGTAGTAATGACGGTATCACAACCGATACTCATGGGGCCTCAGGGCGTCCTGCCCCACGTCAACCCAAACGGTCGACTTAATTAAAATGTATTCCAGTCCTTCCGGGTGAGGGTGTATGTGCTAGTGGTATGCTATTTCTGTGACTTCTTCTAGAATGCCAAAGTACATATGAGGACGAGGAGGTGGAGGTGCTGTCATCTAAGGGCCTAAAATGTTGTCCCACAACAGGGTGAGACTACGTCTCAGCGAGTTCTACCCTCCTAAAACTCGATTAGTAAACCAATACACTATGGGCTGCCTATGTACACACGGGTCAGAGGACTTACCTTGGCCTCAGATTCTACCTACATAATAGCAGAGTTCAAATAGGCACCCATTCATACCATCACGGATCGATACCTCGATCAATCGACTTAGTTGATTACATGTCAATCAAACCATCCCTTAGTCATTTCCATCCATACTATAGATTTTACCAGATAGTATACCTAGTCACCGAGCCACGTGTATTCTCTAAGGTGACCTATATGCCAAAGCAATGTACTTAATCGCCGAGCCACGTGCATTCTTTAACGCGACATATTCGCCAAGATGACGTATTAATCACCGGGCCCCATGCATTCTCTAAGGCGACTTATTCGCCAAGGTAACGTACTAATCATCGAGCCACATGCATTCTTTAAGACAACATATTCACCAAGGTAACATACTAATCACCGAGCCACGTCCCTTTTTTAGGTGATGTATATAATCAACGATTCACATGCATTCTCTAAGGCGACTTATACGCCAATGCAACCTATTTGGTTACCGAGCCATGTCATACATCATTCTTTCTCATCTTTTATCATACTCAATAAAATATTGTGCGTGGGTACACAGTCGGCCTTAACCAAAATATGATAATTTCATTTTCTATAATTCCCACCATTTTCTGCAGTCCACAAAACATTTTTGACATTATCAACCGATGCCCTTCCCAAAATTATTTAATTTAGAAAATTAATCTTAAATTCACAAATAATTCATTTCAGCACAAAATAAAGCTCAATTAAATAAATGGATTGCACCACGACAATTAGCATAAAATTCCGGTCATCGACCATCCCGGTCTAATTTTTTAAAAATAAATAATTAATTAAATAATTTCGAAAATTAATTAAATAAATACTAAAAATCCAACTTAGGCCCATAATGCCTAATTGAAACCGGAACGAACCCGGAAAAATTCCAAGTGTCGATCAATAAATATTAGGACATGTCTAATCACTAATGACTATGTCTAACCACCTAACATGCGTTGGTAAGTCACTAATTTAATTAATCTAAACTAATCTAAGCCCATAATCATGCTTAATTAACACTAATCAACCCTTAAGCGTTATTAGCAAACTAAGCGAGGTTTAGTGAGTTAAACTCATTCGTTTAATGATTCGTTTGGATCGAAACGTTGGGAACGTCGCAGGGGACGTTTTTCTCCATAGCAGGCCTAAGGTCCAAGGCCCAGAAACACCTTAAAACGGTCTCCAAAGGTGGTTGGAAACCCACTTCTAAACCTTCTATTTTAGCTGCAAAAACAAAAGAAAACCAGACCAAGATGAGCGGCAAGGCTCGGGGAGGGCAGGCAGAGGTTTGGCGGGGTGCACGGCGGCTCCGACGGCTTCCTCAGTTGTTCACGGTGGCTGGACAGAGGGCTGGATGGCTGGACAAGACTGCAAGGGGCCAGGATCGCACAGTGGGGGTGGCGGCTCGCGCAGCCTGGCGCGGGTAGAGGCGAAGCAGCAACCAGCGGTGGCGCAACTGGTGGTGGCGTGCGACGGCTGCAGCTCCTTCTGCCGGTCTTCTTGCTGGCTTGAGGGTTTCGAAAATGGCAGGGAATGGAGAGAGAGAGAGAGAGAGAGAGAGAAAGAGAGAAGGGAGGATAGAGATGAAGGAGAGATGGAGGGGCCCTATGCCTTAGTTTTCCACAAACTTGTCCCTCACTCTTCAACCTTGGCCAAGTGTTGTTTCTTGGCTCACAATGAGCCACCAAAGCTCATCCATGGACATGTGAATTGGTCCAAAATGGCTAGGGATGAGAAGGCACACGAATTTCCAAGCAAAGGCTTCAATTGGACTTGATTTTATTCTTGAATCAACCTCAATTGGCCTTTAAAAAAATTCAATTGATCCTCCATCGATCAAATCGATATTTTTCCTCACTCATACATCCATCATGCTTCCCAAATTCGTGATAAAAAAAAACAACCCTCGGCTTTTTCTGCACAAAAACGGCCCCGTGACGACTTTTTTCCAAAAGTCTCGAGTTATAGAAAAATCTTCTGAGACTGAGTCGACATTCTTAAAATTTATTGTGGCATGACAGAAACTTCAATTTTTGAAATCGGACTTGAATTTGCGGTTAATTTCCACTTTGTGTGTTTTTAGCGTAACCTAGATTACTTGGTAGCTTTTAGAAATTTTTCAGTGCAAATGACCCGTGGTTAATTTCCTTCGAGTCACAATGAACCCACTCGACTCCTTGGGGACTCTCGGTTGTTGTGAAAATATTGAAGATTCAAATACGGACACAAAATACCAAAACGATAGAAAAATCAGTCTAGTATCGGTCGACGAGAATTTTCCAATTTAGCGGTGTCACCCACGATTAGCCACACATCTCCGTCGAACCAACCTATCTTTGATTTCAAATTGATTTTTAACTTTGTTGTAATGGCCTCTAAAGTTAAACACGGTCGAGAAGCCGATTCCTGGTCCAATTCTCAAGTCTATTACCTTAAATTTTCTTAATAATTTCCCCAGATAATCTAAGTTATCTAGAGAGTGATTAGCTCTGAGAACAACCCTATAGGCGCGTTAATGAAATGTCCGATTTATTCAGTAGAAACCAAGATTGAAAATCTAGGATGTCACACGTGTAGGACGGGTCTATTTCTTTTAGCTGAACAAGCCCACCCATGGAATGTGGAAGTCCTCTTAGCTGTTTGCAACTTCTTAAAGTAAGCTTCTAAAGATTCTTTAACAATCCAATGGAACCAGTGACTTCTTTCAAAAGTTCACATTTGCAAGCACTGAGAATTTCAAGGGCTGGTAGAGAGCCCCCCATGAGATGAAGACTTTCAATTTTAGTCCCATCAATGAGAAGCTACCTCAATACTTTCAAGGAATACAGTGCTTGCGGTAAATCTTTAACATATCTGCAATTCTTAATGTTTAAATGCACCAAATAATTGCACCAAAATCGCGCGATTATTTGTGCACCCGCACCGGGTATGGTGAGGTCTTGCCCACACCCAACCATTCCTTTAGGTACACATAGGAAACCCCACACTTATCAATTGGACCACTTCCTCCCACTTTTCTAATGCGGCGCAAGGAAAATGTACTTTTTTTTTTTGCTTTTACAAACAAACTTCCAACAATATCTTCACCTTGCATTGTGCATTTACAATATGAATCTTATGAAATGCTCATGCCTTGAAAAAGATTTGTTTGTCAGCCACTCGGCTTGTTTCTATTTTCCAGCGGAACCAAGAACCTCCATTCCAAAAACAGGAGCTGCACTGGGACTGTTCGTCTCTGGAGGTCAAGACCTCATTGGCTGATCAACCCACTAAATTCATGAGGGACAACTTTCCTTTAATATTTGGGGTCATAAGCGAATTCATGAATTTGTGAAAACCATTTACATAAGCGATTCGAGCTTCAACAGAAAGATTACTCAATCCTTGCATATGATTGTTGACAAACCAACAATAGTGAAGACGTCCTATGAGTATTAGAAAACTTAGAACATGAGAGACCTAATGAGAGGACCGTTATAACAATGAGAAAACGACATAATGTGAAGCAACTATGCCTTGAACTAGGAAGTCTTAGTTGGGTTTAGCAACAGTTTGCCCATGTTCCTTGAGACTTGTTTTGCATTTGGCACCTACGTACAACCAAAGTTAAATCATAGGATGCTGCAAGCAGCAGACCAAGAAATAGCATTAGGTCATTCAAACTCAACTTCTTGCATTTACAAAGAAATTCCCTCTGCTTTGTGCTCTATCACTTCAAATTGAACTTGGTAGCATATGCTTGTAGTTCTAAGATTGGGACCACCAAATTGGTATGTATTGAACTAATGTGATAAGATAACAGTCTTTTTTTCCTTACTACTGATGACAGCCCTGAGAGGAAAATGAAGACGGATAAAGGAAAGAGAGAGAAGAAAAAAACCAAAATTACATAAAGAAATAAATAAATAACTCAATAGATTAAGACAAATAAAAAGCAAAAACAATTAAAGTGACCCTACCAATCATGTGATGGCAGGAAAAAGAAAACGGAACCATTTGCATAGATGATGGACCACGTTGATGCAAAAATGCTCACATAGTTTGAGATAAAACTCGACACACAATAATCAAAGATCCAAGAAGTAAACTGTGATAAGAATGTCCAAAAATATGCTGTCAAAGGAAGTGTAGCGTCTCCAAGCACCCAAAAAGTAAAAGAGGGATCAACAATAATGTCTTTCCAAATACACGATCTCACTCTCTTTGTTGAATAACTCATACTTCAAACGTTTAAAAGACGCTTCATGTTCAAGCTCTTTAAAAACATAGCTTGACATTACAGGATCATCAGCATTTTGTCGATAACAAGGTCTCGGCTAGAGCGAAATTATGAGACCGTCTGCATGTCAACACCATCTTCTAACTCAAGGATGTCGAATTGCCATAATCCTTGGCAAATATACGATAAATTTTCGTTCTTTTTAATCCCAAGATTCTCAAAGAAGACAATCCCCCTAATGTCACAATCTCCAGCCGGACTCATGCAATGAATGAAATCCAACTCTTCAAGCTTCTCAAGAATTTTTATGGCTTCAAGAAATTCTTTACTGAAAGTACGAACCATCTTTATCCCTTCAAGATTTTTCAAATCCTTTGAAAATTCTTTAACAATCCAATGGAACCAATGACTTCTTTCAAAAGTTCACATTTGCAAGCATTGAGAATTTCAAGGGCTGGCAGAGAGCCTCCCATGAAATGAAGACTTTCAATTTTAGTCCCATCAATGAGAAGCTCCCTCAATGCTTTCAAGAAATACAGTGCTTGCGGCAAATCTTTAACATATATGCAATTCTTAATGTTTAAATGCGCCAAATAATTGCGCCAAAATCGTGCAATTATTTGCGCACCCGCACGCGGGTATGGTGAGGTCTTGCCCACACCCAACCATTCCTTTAGGTACACATAGGAAACCCCACACTTATCAATTGGCCCACTTCCTTCCACTTTTCCAATGTGGCATAAGGAAAATGCACTCTTTTTGTTTTTACAAACGAACTTCCAACAATATCTTCACCCTGCATTGTGCATTTACAATATGAATCTTATGAAATACTCGTGCCCTGAAAAAGATTTCTCTGTCGGCCACTAGGCCTATTTCTCTTTTCCAGCGGGACCAAGAACCTCCATTCCAAAAACAGGAGGTGCACTGGGACTGTTCGTCTCTGGAGATCAAGACCTCATTGGCTGATCAACCCACTAAATTCATGAGGGACAACTTTCCTTTAATATTTGGGGTCATAAGCGAATTCATGAATTTGTGAAAACCATTTACAGGAAAATGGAAGTGAATGACAAGGCGATTCAAGCTTCAACAGAAAGATTACTCAATCCTTGCATATTATTGTTGACAAACCAACAATAGTGAAGACGTGCTATGAGTATTAGAAAACTTAGAACATGAGAACCTAGTGAGAGGACCGCTATAACAATGAGAAAATGACATAATGTGAAGCAACTATGCCTTGAACTAGGAACTCTTAGTTGGGTTTAGCAACAGCTTGCCCATGTTCCTTGAGACTTGTTTTGCATTTGGCACCTATGTACAACCAAAGTTAAATCATAGGATGCTGCAAGCAGCAAACCAAGGAATAGCATTAGGTCATTCAAACTCAACTTCTTGCATTTACAAAGAAATTCCCTCTGCTTTGTCCTCTATCACTTCAAATTGAACTTGGTAGCATATGCTTGTAGTTCTAAGATTGGGACCACCAAATTGGTATGTATTGAACTAATGTGATAAGATAACAGTCTTTTTTTCCTTACTACTGATGACAGCCCGGAAAGGAAAATGAAGACGGATAAAGGAAAGAGAGAAGAAAAAAACCAAAATTACATAAAGAAATAAATAAATAAATAACTCAATAGATTAAGACAGATAAAAAGCAAAAACAATTAAAGTGACCCTACCAATCATGTGATGGTTGGAAAAAGAAAACGGAACCATTTGCATAGATGATGGACCACGTTGATGCAAAAATGCTCAAATAGTTTGAGATAAAACTCGACATACAATAATCAAATATCCAAGAAGTAAACTGTGATAAGAATGTCCAGATATATGCTGTCAAAGGAAGTGTAGCGTCTCCAAGCACCCAAAAAGTAAAAGAGGGATCAACAATAATGTCTTTCCAAATACACGATCTCACTCTCTTTGTTGAATAACTCATACTTCAAACGTTTAAAAGATGCTTCATGTTCAAGCTCTTTAAAAACATAGCTTGACATTACAGGATCATCAGCATTTTGTCGATAACAAGGTCTCGGCTAGAGCGAAATTATGAGACCGTCTGCATGTCAACACCATCTTCTAACTCCAGGATGTCGAATTGCCATAATCCTTGGCAAATATACGATAAATTTTCGTTCTTTTTAATCCCAAGATTCTCAAAGAAGACAATCCCCTAATGTCACAATCTCCAGCCGGACTCATGCAATGAATGAAATCCAACTCTTCAAGCTTCTCAAGAATTTTTATGGCTTCAAGAAATTCTTTACTGAAAGTACGAACCATCTTTATCCCTTCAAGATTTTTCAAATCCTTTGAAAATTCTTTAACAATCCAATGGAACCAATGACTTCTTTCAAAAGTTCACATTTGCAAGCACTGAGAATTTCAAGGGCTGGCAGAGAGCCTCCCATGAAATGAAGACTTTCAATTTTAGTCCCATCAATGAGAAGCTCCCTCAATGCTTTCAAGGAATACAGTGCTTGCGGCAAATCTTTAACATATATGCAATTCTTAATGTTTAAATGCGCCAAATAATTGCGCCAAAATCGTGCAATTATTTGCGCACCCGCACGCTTGGTATGGTGAGGTTTTCCCACACCCAACCATTCCTTTAGGTACACATAGGAAACCCCACACTTATCAATTGGCCCACTTCCTTCCACTTTTCCAATGTGGCATAAGGAAAATGCACTCTTTTGTTTTTATAAACGAACTTCCAACAATATCTTCACCCTGCATTGTGCATTTACAATATGAATCTTATGAAATACTCGTGCCCTGAAAAAGATTTCTCTGTCGGCCACTAGGCCTATTTCTCTTTTCCAGCGGGACCAAGAACCTCCATTCCAAAAACAGGAGCTGCACTGGGACTATTCGTCTCTGGAGGTCAAAACCTCATTGGCTGATCAACCCACTAAATTCATGAGGGACAACTTTCCTTTAATATTTGGGGTCATAAGCGAATTCATGAATTTGTGAAAACCATTTACAGGAAAATGGAAGTGAATGACAAGGCGATTCAAGCTTCAACAGAAAGATTACTCAATCCTTGCATATTATTGTAAAGATTACTCAATCCTTGCATATTATTGTTGACAAACCAACAATAGTGAAGACGTGCTATGAGTATTAGAAAACTTAGAACATGAGAGACCTAGTGAGAGGACCGCTATAACAATGAGAAAATGACATAATGTGAAGCAACTGTGCCTTGAACTAGGAACTCTTAGTTGGGTTTAGCAACAGCTTGCCCATGTTCCTTGAGACTTGTTTTGCATTTGGCACCTATGTACAACCAAAGTTAAATCATAGGATTTTGCAAGCAGCAATCCAAGGAATAGCATTAGGTCATTCAAACTCAACTTCTTGCATTTACAAAGAAATTCTCTTTGCTTTGTCCTCTATCACTTCAAATTGAACTTGGTAGCATATGCTTGTAGTCCTAAGATTGGGACCACCAAATTGGTATGTATTGAACTAATGTGATAAGATAACAGTCTTTTTTTCCTTACTACTAATGACAGCCTTGAGAGGAAAATGAAGATGGATAAAGGAAAGAGAGAGAAGAAAAAAACCAAAATTACATAAATAAATAAAAAAAGCTCAATAGATTAAGACAAATAAAAAGCAAAAACAATTAAAGTGACCCAGCCAATCATGTGATGGCAAGAAAAAGAAAACGGAACCATTTGCATAGATGATGGACCACGTTGATGCAAAAATGCTCACATAGTTTGAGATAAAACTCGACATACAATAATCAGAGATCCAAGAAGTAAACTGTGATAAGAATGTCCAAAAATATGCTGTCAAAGGAAGTGTAGCATCTCCAAGCACCCAAAAAGTAAAATAGGGATCAACAATAATGTCTTTCCAAATACACGATCTCACTCTGTTAATTGAATAACTCATACTTCAAATGTTTAAAAACGCTTCATGTTCAAGCTCTTTAGAAACATAGCTTGACATTACAGGATCATCAGCATTTTGTCGATAACAAGGTCTCGGCTAGAACGAAATTATGAGACTGTCTGCATGTCAACACCTTTATCTAACTCAAGGATGTCGAATTGCCCATAATCCTTGGTAATCATACGAGAAATTTCCGTTCTTTTTAATCTCAAGATTCTTAAAGAAGACAATCCTCTAATGTCACAATCTCCAGCCATACTCATGTAGTGAGTGAAATCCAACTCTTCAAGCTTCTCAAGAATTTTTATGGCTTCAAGAAATTCTTTGCTGAAAGTACGAACCATCTTTATCCCTTCAAGATTTTTCAAATCCTTAAATGAAGAAGGTAATTTATTAATTGACGTGTAAGACAGGTCCATTTCTTTTAGCTGAACAAGCCCTCCCATGGAATGTGGAAGTCCTTTTAACTGTTTGCAATTTCTTAAAGTACGCTTCTGAAGATTCTTTAACAATCCAATGAACCAGTGACTTCCTTCAAAAGTTCACATTTGCAAGCACTGAGAATTTCAAGGGCTAGCAGAGAGCCTCCCATGAAATGAAGACTTCCAATTTTAGTCCCATCAATGAGAAGCTCCCTCAATGCTTTCAAGGAATACAGTGCTTGCGGCAAATCTTTAACGTATCTGCAATTCTTAATGTTTAAGGTAACTAGATTCTCTAAAGTAGATATGTATTCATTAATTGTTGGTAATAATAATAGACAACCTTCCAAGATCAAGTGTTCCAAAGACATTGAGGTAAGGAATTCCAGAGATGCTATGATCCATAAACAACATTTTAGGTTCAGAACTTTCAATCTCTTAGCCTCCTGCCAAAACAACATTATTCATATGTTTAGTTAATACTTTGACAACAATGTCCTAGGGTAAAGTGTTGGGTGCATTTGTTCAAAACAAGCACATACATGCCTTACCTGCATCAATCTTTTCCAATCTCTTAAATTCATTGGGATTGGGCTTGAACATAAACTGAGAATTACCAATTTCTGAATATTAAATGCAAACAAATTAGATATCTTGTTGCATCCACGCCAATTGTGACAGCCTGAATTTTCAGAGTTGTTTTCGATTAAATAAATCGGGCTTTTCGTCGACGCGTCTATAGTGCTATTATCTGAGTTGGCCACTCACGAGATAACTGGTCTATCTGGGGAAGCAATTAAGGAATCTAAATGCAATGGACTTGAAAATTCGACCAGGAATCGACTGTTCAACCGTGTCCATCTGCCGAGATCATTATGGCACTGTCGAAATCGATTAAAGACCGGAGATAGGTCGATTCGACTAAGATATGTGATCGGAGTGTGGATGATTCCACCTGATTGCAAAATATTCGTCGATCGGCACTAGACCGATTTTTCTATCGTTTTGGTACCCGGTGCCCGTATTTGATTCCTCAAGATTTTCACGACAATTGAAAGTTGTTAATGTGTCGAAGAAGTACTTTGTGACTCGAGATAAATCGATCACGGGTCAATTGCACCAAAATTCCTAAAAGTGACCCGATAGACTAAGTCACGCTAAAAGCGCACCAGATTGAAATTAATCGTGAATTTGAACCCGATTTTAGAAATTGAAAGTTCTATGGTATCACGACTTATTTTAGAAACGTTGACTCATCCTCCGAAGATTTTTCAGAGATTCCGAGATTTTTACGGAAAACCATTTCGGACGCCGCAGAAAATTAACGGAAATTTAAATAGGCTAAATCAATAGAAATTGGAACTTCCGAGCCGAGCTTTTGAGTGTCAGAGACTTGCAAAAAATTGTTCGGGATTTTTTTTCATCAAAATTGGACCTCAATTTGGGAAATTTGATTTAATATAGTGAATTTCGAAATTGGACATAAGGCTGAAAAATTGGGACTTTAATTGGAATTCTTTGGGGGAATTTATATTGGAAAGTATTAGGGGACAATGGTTTAATGGAGGGGCTAAGATTGGCAGACTTTTGGGGACTTAATCCTCATCCATTCCCCTCCACTCCTGCGCACGCCTCATACCAGCTGGAGACCACCCGCAGCTTCTCCATTTTCTATTTCTCTGTTACCGCCCATCTCCATCGAATTCCTCCATTTCCTTTCCCCAGCTGCCCGTCCCAGTCAGCGGCCACCGATTCCTCTCAGCTTTAGTCTTCATCCCTGCAGCCGCCTAGTCCTGTGTCGTCTCCAAGTTCGGTCAACACTGCAGCGCCACCATCCACCGAAATTTCCATCAACCGAAGCAAACCCACCGAAGAAATCCAAATGCGTCCGCCGAAGATCAGCGAAGCCAGCTCGCCTTCTCCTCCGTTCCCCTTTGCCACGCTAGCCCACATCTCTCCCAGCTACCAGAGTTGGTCAACCAACTGACTTCAACGTTGTGGATTTCGGCCAGCTCAAAGACCAAGCGAAGCTGCTGCCGCGCGTCTTCTGGTTGTCTGCCCACCGTCCGCGAGCAGCTCAGCATCTTCGGTCTCCTCTGCCAGCGAATTCAGCCGCGTGAAGTCCAAGCGAAGCAGCTCCTCGATCGTCTGCCGTTTCTCCGCCCCACACGGCCACGTGGTCTTCTTCCCCAGCAGTTCGTGGCCCAGCTCCAGTCTTCCCCAGACGCAATTTGTTGACCCCAAAGCCACGCGGCCTTCAACGCCGCACATCGATCTCTCCATCTTCGGCTGCCAGGCGTCCCCAAACCGCTCGAGCAACCCAGCAATTTGGCCAGCGCTTCCTCGGTCTTCCATCGCTCGACGCCAGCAAGCGACTCCCATCGTGCGTGTCTACGGCCCAGCGAAATTCAGCCACATCAACAGGCCCAGCAGCCGCGTGAAATCAGCTGCTCTTCAGCCCATTCGCTCCAGCAAGTTGGTTCGGCCCAACCTTCACGCAAGTCAGGCCCACAAGAAATCAGCCCAGCAGAATTCAGTCTTTGATATTCAGCCCGCAAATCAAGTGAAGCCCAGCCCAAGTTGAAAACAAATCTCAGTTGGGCTGAGATTTGTTGGGCCTGTTTTAAGGCCCAGCCCAAGTCCGTCGACACCGCAGAAAATTCAGATTTCGGCCACCGTCGCGCCATCGTCGCGGTGAACCGGTTTCCGCAATTAACCGGTGAGTTTATACTCTAAACTCTTCTTAGTAGGTTATTGATGCTAAGGGGTGTTTAGATTTATTTAATTAGGAATTAGGTGGTTAGTTAGATTAAATTAGTGATTTAATTACTTAATTGAGCATGTTAGGTGGTTAGCATGGTTTAGCTAATGCCTAATTAAATTGTATTATTTATCTAGAAGGGTTCGGGAAATTTCCGGGTCCGTATTGGTATTTAATTTAATAATTTTGGCCTAGGTTAGTATTTTTAGAAATTAAATTGAGTTAATTAATTAATTTTCGAAATTAATTAATTATTAATTATTTTTCCGGAAATTAGGCCGGGATAGCGGTGACCGAAGATTTAATTTCGTGCTGATTACAATGGTGTGGTTAAATTCTGCAATTGAGTGTTAAATTGTGCAAATTGAGTGATGATTGGATTTTTGGTATTTAATTCCAAAAATTGTGAATTTTCAATATTTATTTAGAAAATCTCGGGTGTCGGATTTTAACACCGAAAATGGTTTTATATACTATATAAAATAGTGGGATTTTAAAAAAGGAAGAATGTCAATTTTTCTGGATCGAGTTAACCGTGTACCCACACACGACTATTTTCATGCGTATTTCTAATACGAAGAAAAAGGCCAGGTTCACCCTTTTAATTGAAGCATTTAAGTGGAATGCACGGTGTCTTGGGCCATATTTGAGTGATCGTGTGATGATTAAGAGAAATCGTCCCGAGCTATTAAGCTGGACGTTATCCCTATTTGGGATACCCCTGGACAACGGGAAGCCGGTCGCAGTAGATTCTGGACCCTATGCTCCTTCGGGAAAGCCGTCTAAAAGAGACGTGCCGTGCTCAATGGGGTAAGACGAAGCCTGGCAATGCCAGAAGACCGCCGAACAGAGAGTAGGTCGTGCTATATGCTGAGATCAAAACTAGGAATGCATGATTAATTGAGTGTGGCGTTTTGGAGCTTATTTGTTGCTCACGCTCTCATGTTGTCTATGATATAAATTGTACTAACTTGCAGGGTGGAACTGAGACGAGGTAAGTCCCATTGATTGTGTGATTGCGTGTTTAGGATGCTTCTTAGTGTCTTTCCCTCCTAGTCGAAATTTAGAGCATGGACTTGCTGAGACATTGTCTCACTGGTTATTGAATAACCATTTAAGGGTCATCGAGTGGAGGACCTGGAGCAGAGAGGAGGTGATCTAAAGTACAGTCTTTTGTAGTCTTTTGACCATAGACTCTTGTACGTGACTCAGCATATGTTTATAAAGGCATGTTTGTTTGTGAAATTATTATTTTACTTTTCTATCCCGAGATGGTTACTGTCAGGGGATTTATAATCCGCTTCCACATGTGCAATAAAGAAAAAGGGTCGGCGACTAGTCCTGGGAAGTCGCAAAATTTTATCGACCAGAAAGGAATGGGCACGCGCCCGATGATCGAGGCATGACACCAATCTAGCCATACTAGCTTTGGAAGAAGATTCTTAGGATTTCCTTCAATATCAGCATAGTCCAAGTCAAGAAACCTCGGACTCGATAGAGGACGAAATTTTTCACAATGAAAACAGTCAAGCTCTGGTTCATCTTGGTTATAATTGAGAGTTACACGAAGAGCTTCCACCTTTTCGGTTCCTGCCAATTCGGTTAACAAAGGGAAGTGTGAAACTAGCACAAAGATGTCTACATTGAAACAGTAACATAATCATCATATCCAGAGAAAACTTAACAAGAATACTAAGAATCGCAGTGTGATTTTACCTCGCTTTCTCTTAATGTTATATGGACATCTTTGTAATCCCACAGCTTGCTACGCTCCCCGGGGCTTTTAATATTTTCATTCTTGACAATTTCTCTTCCCAGCATTTTTAATTGATTGTGCATCCAAAACTCCTTTTCTTCTTTAACTTTTAGAAAGGACACATTCTGAAGTTCATCAACACCTCTATTTGGGCAACCTTCACAAACCTCCCACATGCAAAAGGGGATTGTCTTTTCAACCCCTACAAAGAATCATGCTATATATAGGAATATTTGTTTCGTCTTTTCCTCCAAAAGATTATAGCTTTGTATCAACAAATCTTTTACTTCTTTTCCCGGTTCTCTTTCTAATATTTGCAAAGTCTCTCTCCATATTGCTTCGCTCTTCCTACTCTTCCTACACAAATACGACACCACAATTTCAATAGAAAGAGGATGATTTCCGACGGCAGAAATGATGTTTTTTGGCAGAGAACCGTAGTTTTCTAGGGGAAAATTCAGTCGAGAAGCATGCTTACGGAAGAGTTCAAGAGCATGACCATCATTCATAGGTAAAACCTTGTGTTCCTTGATTTGTCCATCCTCGTAACCTTTTATGACATTTATGTTTCTGATTGTTAGGATGATTCGGCTTCTCAGACCAAACCAAGTTAGCGCCTCGGCCAATGGTTTAATTTGTTTGAAGTGGTCCACATTGAGAGTGCTAGTATGAACACCTAGAGGGGGGTGAATAGGTGTTTAAAATAAACCTTGGCAAATATATGCGAAATAAAATAAACTTCGAACAAAACAAAGGAGTTAGGAAAGAGAATAAGAACACAAGATTTATAGTGGTTCGGCTTAATCCAAACCTACGTCCACTCTCCCACGCTAACAGCCTTCTTGGCTAGATTCCACTATGCAATCAACAAGAGATTACAACTTCGAGTGCAAACACTTAGTAGATCACACTGTCTCACTAAATCACTCTTTTGGTATTTCTCTCACGATCACAAACGTTTAAGCTCTCCAAAGACAAGTGTATGATCGAAGGTCGCTCAGACTTTGGAATTATAAATTCTACGCTCTATCTCTTACTTGCTCATCGGTCCTTCATCTCCTTAAATACTCCTCCACTTCCAAACTACCTGTTGGACAGTATCCCGGAGAATCGTCTTCCAATATACCCATTGGACAGCTCTGTATCTAGAAGATTCGGTAGCCGTTGAGTGACAAAGGTAGAATCCCAAATTGATTCTGATCGCCCATACAAACAAAATCTTGGTTTCCATAAGTAAAGCTTCTTCGTATAGAAAGTCCTTGTCTTCAAGATCCAATCGTCAATCAAATAGATTGAATCAATCAAATCAATCTTGATGTGGAATCCAAACCAGATCACTAGCCGTTATATGATTGGGCTTGTATTACGTTCTGTCGAATTCTAGATGTAAAGTCTGAGAGCAATAGACTTTACAATCTGAGTCTGAGTGCGATAGACTTTACAATCTGAGTCTGAACATATTCTGCTTCTAAACAGATTTAGCTTTAAGGTCTGAACACCGTCTGAATAAGTTCAGCTTTAGTATAGAGTCTGTCTTCTGGTTCTTCCTTCACGTTCAGTCTGGAATTTGTTAGAGTGAGCAGACTTCTGATGTAGAACAGACTTTGACACTAAAATCTGGCAGTCTTCACTTTGACACAAAAGTCTGGAAATCTTCAGAATATACTTTGGACATGAGTTACGTTCAGTTTTCTGGTCGTCTTCACACTTTGACAATATCCTTTACATGTTTTATCATCTGCATGGTCTATTACTTAATCATTAAACATGTTAGTAGCCTTTGATTTATTTTGTCATCTTCAAAACATCATAAGGGATTTCTCTAACACACATCATCCAAGACAATGAGAACTCTTCGCATTCGGAACAGTGTTTTTATCAATGTGCTACCTTCATTCAACGTTTTCACATCTGGATGGTCTCTTCTATTGAGGCATTGAATTAACTTCTTCTGCGGAGATACCACTCCATTGTGTTCAATATCATCTCAAACATTTTCAAGAAAACTGCAACCATCAAAGAGGTGACTGATTTCGTTGTATACCACCTTTGCGAGAGTGGTTTTGCCAACCCCTGGCAAACCGCATATTGCAACCACGCATCTCCCCATCGTCTTCTGTCCTTCAACAACTCATCCATTCTCATAACTGACACCGAGTTTTTACATCACATCTCTCAAATCTCTGTTCATTCCAACTAAATCTTTAGGCAAACATTGCTCATCTGTTCTTAACAGTTGTCTAAGTCGGGAAAGAACCTTCTTTAGAAATTTGTGACACCTACAAAATGAAAAACAGAGTTTTTATTTTTATTTTATAAATAGAAGACGGACGTGCTAGTTACCGCAACATTAGAGAGAAGACAAGACGAGATATGAAAATGCATTGCTATTGAAGAAAAGAAAAATCCCAAGAAGTTAATTGATCTCGAAGGAGCGTGGTGAGCATGTTAATACACTAGCCCATTCTCGTATCTTTTCATTCGGAAGGCTAGACAAGTAAAGCAAGACTAATCAAGCCGTCAGACTTACCCCTTGTCCACATCCTTCAATTCAAATCCCAAAATCCCAGGAATATTCGACAGAGCATTCTTCCACTTTGTGATTGTCTCAGCATTCCTGCGTCTCTCGTGCTTGATGAAGGCCCTTCCATATGTCCCTTGCCGGTATTGAACAACGCAGGGCTTGACGCCGTAGAAAATGGGAAGAATGGGTTTCTCCGACTCCATCTGGGCAACTTCCATCAGGCAAGCTGCGCTGGAAGCGAAGTCCTTGGAAAAGACAGAAATGCAGATGTCGGAATGCTTGATGGCTTCCACGATCTTGGTGTTGATCCTTTCACCGGGATTGATCTCTTCGCGGTCTCTAAATGCCACAATCCCAGAGCCTCTGAGGTGGTCGTAGAAGCAATCGATGAAGTTATGGCGGACATCTGGTCCTCTGAAACTGAGGAAGACTTGGTAGTTACAGAGGGCAACTCTTCAGCAGTACCGTTGGCTGACGGTGAGGGGCCACTGGAAACTTGAGCACCCATTAGCGTACACAGAAACTCTGGCTCGATTGGAGATCAAGATGATCAAGTTTGATTGAAGTCGTTCGAGTTCGCAACTCTGAATCTGGTGCGTTGACTTCGATTCTCTTTGAGTCTTCGCTTGGCCCAAGTGAACGAGTCAACACCTGTTTCCCCTCTCTCCCCCTCCCTCTCCCTCCTTTTCTTTTTCTTTAGTACTTCTATCCTTCCAATGACCGGGTCAGGATCTCCGAAAGGGAAATTATTACTCTGGAGACAGCATATAAAAAGTTATTATATTGCGGCATTTAGCCACCATCCAAGTGAGGACCAACAACCCTCGCTCAAAATTGGCGAGGCCCAAGCAACCTCCACTGACCATTTATGGCAATGGGTGACAGCATTAGCCATTGAGGGCCTCACTTTGTTTTTTTTTTTTTTTTTTAAATTCTTTTTCATTTTTTAATCTAATTTAGTTTATATTTTCTTTTTAACTTTCAAATATTTTTCTGTTGTGGCACTTGGAAACAGTGAAAAATTTGAGTCAATTGCAAAATTCTATATAATATTTCAGTACTCAGCAGTTTTTTTCAACAAGCGTAATTGTTCAATCAAATTAGGATATATATTCATGAAAGAACATTAAATTTGAATGAAGATAGACGAGGTAAATCCATATCACTGACACCCAAAATAATCCAAGTTATGACAATCTAAGGAGAGCCTGTCGTCAACAAGTCGGCTGTAGACTAATATTACAAAAACAAGCATGCAAATATCAGAGGAAGCTCAGATACTTTGAAAGGAAACAAGAACAATCATCCGTATAAATAATTGAGCATAGCCAAGGCTAAGTAGAACAAAGACCGGTTCCAGTGACCTTGTCATCCAAGTTACACAATGATGAAACGACAATCCACCAAAAGGTTAGACACCTTTTCCTTTAGCTTTGGACTCAAATGCACAATAAACAAACCAGACGGAAGTGCTGGCAACTCATGAAGCATGTCACAATGAAGTAGATCAAGAGTCTCCAGCTTAGAGAGATACTTGATTTCAGGATGTAGGCTGGAAATAGGAGAATATCACAGCTTCAAGATTCTCAGATTAATTAGCCCCACAATGTCTCCAGGAATCTCCCCTTCTAAATTCGTACACGAGGAGGCATGCATTTCCTCAAGACTATGTAGATGCCACATAGAACTAGGAAATTCTCTTATGAAGCAATAGTCCATCTTTAACACTGTCAGACTTCGCAAATTTCCAAAGGAATCTGGCAATTCTGAAACGCCTGTTCCCGAAATATCAAGCTCCTCTAAAGACCTTCCCAATTGGCCAATGGACTCTGGAAGTTCTCATATCCAATGACAATTCAACAAGGACAAGCATCGGAGTTTCACCAGCTCTCCAACTCCATCAGGGACTGAGAGTTCTAAAAGTGATGTCAGGCGTTCAAATGAATGGGGCAGAAGACTCAATGATAAGCAATTGGAGGCAGAAAGAGTTTCAAGTTTCTTTGAATCACCTCCCAAGGGAATATCACGCACAGAAGTCTCATCAATGAGGAGCTCTTTCAAAGCTTCCAAGCCACCCAGTTCGGCAGCCAACATGTCGAGTTCAGTGCA